>CAUYSK010095874.1:0-18086 GCA_963575035.1 Avahi laniger | reverse complement strand
CTGTCAAGCATGGTGTGCTATACCATCCCTAGAGGAAAGCCTTGGCCAGAAAATACCTAAACTATGCTCAGCCATGTCTCTCTCTCTCATCCATTTCATTCTTGGGTCTAGGTTGGTCATTGTTTAATAGCAGTGTTTACTCATATTTATCTGATTTTGTCTCATAAGGAACTCATGTATTTTGTGTAAATAGCATTAAACTATTTGTTAAAAGATACTGGAGGTCTTACCTAAGCATAAACATCATGCATCTTATATAGCAGGGCCTTTTTCCCTGGAAAAGGAAGGTATAAGGAAGCTTGAGTTGGAGACCTTAGTGCTTTTTATGCACAAATACTTGCACATGTTTATGAAAATTAATGGAAGAAAACTAAGACGTTAATTAAATTAATGTAGTGAAAAAAAACTATTCCTCAATTTTAAAAATGTATAAGCAAATACCTCCTGATTTTGTTATTTTTAGCACGCGTATTTCAGATTGCTTATGGTGAATTGTAAAGGAGATAATTACAATTTTCAATTGTCTTCTCAGAAAACTTCCCTTTTCCACTCTAAACGCTGAACTTATGTCAGGAGTAAGTAGAAACAACTCAAAGTTGCAATCTGATGAAAGTATAGAGAGGTGTGAGTGTGTTTTCCCCCACACAGACACAGAACAAAGTTATAACTAGTGGCACTTGTCAGATTCAAGTAATCGACACTACAAAAAAGCGCTATTTTGCAATAAGGACTGGAGAACTGAGGAGGGAAGCAGAGGAAAGGAGGACAGAATGTATGAAGACAGGAGAGAGGAGGTGAGAGAAAAATGCAAGTCCAAATAAACTGTACTTTTACTTTTATGCCAAAATTTATTTTTTCAGGTAAGTTTGCAAAGTAAGGAGACTGTTAACATTCAGAAGAATTTTTGTGTGAGCTCCTTTTATTTAAATCCCTAACTGATTTTCCTTTTTTCTTTATTTTTACATATCTTCAAACTTACAGAAAAGTTGTAAAAGTACTGAAAATAACTCTTGTATACCCTCACCCCAGCTTAATGATTGTTTAATGTTTTGCCGCATTCCCAAACATCTCATCTTTCTCCTTCTCTTCATCGCTTTCTCTCCCTTTATGTTATTGTTATTTTCTTGAACCATTTGAGAATTCGTTGGATTACTGCTTCAGCCCCAAGCAACCTTTCTGTTTGCAATCTCCCTTCTTTCTTTATCCAGTGGCTGGAAAAACAACCTACAGGTCCTGGATCTACCAACTCTCTCTACAAACATATAACAAATCTGCATCTCATGTCCATTGAGGAAATATATCTCCCATTGGAGTCACCCACTCCTTTAGCTTCCTCCTCCCTCCTTTTTCAATGCTTAATTATTGCATAACACTTTTCTAGGTTTTTGGAACTTTACATTTTGTTAAATAGAAATGCAATGGAAACACAACTAGAAAAGGAGTCTATAGGTTTATGTGGTAATTTTGATGGTGTGTAAGGTTACTCTTGTGTTCTAATTATTTTTTCCCCTTTTGGTAACCTCTCAGTCTCCCTAAGACTCAGTGTATTCAGTAGTGTAAGAGGTAAAATTCGTGTCCCAACAGGATTAATGGAAAGATGACATGTTATAATATAATCTGTGTTAAATATCCTTTATTTCCCTGAGTATTTTTTAAATGTGATAAGTCTTTTAAGAGTTATAAAATGGTCGCCTCTCAAAATGAAATGTTAAATTCAAAATACTAGAGTAGTTTTCTAACTGTCTAGACTAAATTTTAACCATGATTTTCTTTCCTTCAGTTTTTTCTACTTTACATTCTTCATTAAAAGTTTTTTTGTGACTGGAAAATGCCTTAATATTTTTACTAGGCTTTAAATTTTATTGGGTTCATTCAGACTGAGTTAAACTGAATTATGCTTTTTTACTATACAGGACTCTATAAAAGAGAAATTCTTTCTAAAATGAAACTTGTGATATTATTCAGTAACTATAGATTTGAGGATGTCTTGACAAGAATTGGAGTTTCTCTGAAAGGGTGGAAATGTCTATTCTATTCGTCTCACACAGTAAGACATGACGTTTTCAACAGAAAGTTTGTCACCGACAGTCATCCCAGTACCTGGCTAACTATCATGGTTAATTAAAATGGCCAGGCTCCCGTTTTCCCCCACCTAGCCCCGGCTGTACTAACGGAGCGCTGCAACACAGTTGCAATACAGACAATAGTGACCGTGTTAGTAACAAAACAAAATATAGACTCAGTTGTCTCATTTTTTTAATTCAGTAGTTTACTATCTACTATATTTGTTCTAATGACTGATGTTTCAGATTCAGAGAAATATAGATAAGTTATGCTTAATTTTCACATCAAAATGATCCTACAGTTCACATTAGTAAGGGAGAGTTGACACAGATCGAGAGTCTCAAGAAACAATGACTAAAAGGCTTTTAATAGGTACTCGCTGCCTTAAATCAGAGGCCACCAACAATTATATCCGGCATATGAAACTACTGTTTCTTTGTAAAGAGCTTCAGAGACAAGGATAGTTTTACTATCCCACATGGGATAGTAGTTTTATCAATCCACATGGGAGTTTCTTCTTTATTTCTAACCTAAATTCTAGTACTGTTTTTTAGAGAGGCCATTTTCTTTTGTTCTGCCTCAAAATGGGCTGGATAGAAGACTTGAATTTTATTTTATTTTATTTATTTATTTATTTATTTTTTGAGACAGAGTCTCACTGTGTTGCCTGGACTAGAGTGCCATGGCATCAGCCTAGCTCACAGCAACCTCAAACTCCTGGGCTCAAGCGATCCTCCTGCCTTAGCCTCCTGAGTAGCTGGGACTACAGGCATGCGCCACCAGGCCTGGCTAATTTTTTCTATATATTTTTTTAGTTGTCCAATTAATTTCTTTCTAATTTTAGTAGAGACGGGGTCTCACTCTTGCTCAGGCTAGTTTCGAACTCCTGAGCTCAAACAATCTGCCCACCCTGGCCTCCCAAAGAGCTAGGATTACAGGCGTGAGCCACCGTGCCTGGCCAGAAGACTTCAATTTTAGAATTGAGAGGAACATCATAGATCAAGTGCTTTAACTTCTTCAGTTGGATTATGAATCATCCAAGGGCTGCGAAGGTTGCCAAGAGACCCAGTTGAAAAAACAGGAATAGAATTCAGATTTATTTCCCATTATACTGCGTGGCCTCTTTCCCCAGTTGATTGACTATGGGAAAATCCACCTGCCAGACTTTGCTTCTCCAATCCTTCCTGACTTTCCACATAATTACTCTGTAGTGCTAATTTTGATTCTCTTCTGAAGGAACTCAAAGTTTCCAATATACTTTTGAAGCCATTGAACTTATACTGACCTGGAGACTTCTAGAGAGGATGTGGCCAGGGCTGAAGACATTGATGTGGTAAATTCAGAAACAGTCACTCTGGCTATCTGGATACATTAGTTACATCATCCCACTAGGGAGAAACCTGAATTTTAAGACCAATATTGGGTATGCTAAGGTTCTCTTTCCTGCCCTCTCTTTTCATTCTCCATCTTGGCCCCAGCACCACTGAAGAAATCAATCAGGTTAAATTCTAGCAGGGAAAAGGGGAACAGAAATGCAGTGAGTTGAGGTTGTAGCCAGTGTAGACTGTGTGCTTTCCATTCCAGGAGAGAGTGGGTTTATGTCTGCATTTTCAGTAGCTCTTAATATGCTGGCATGCTACTGAGTAATTCACAAATTCTGTGGTTTTCAAAGTTTCATACAATTTACTGAGTTTTAAAGAGAGATGAAATAAGTTTTCTTCTGTCCTGTTTCAATTAAGAAAGTGACAAGCCCATAGGGAAAAAAAATCTGGAGCTTTGTGGTCAAAAATTTTCTTCTTTTCTTTATTTTTTAAGGTTTTTAACTAGGCCACTTCATTGATGAACATCAATATTTCTTTATCTCATGCCTACAATTGTTACTGTTACATTTTTAACTTTTACTTCAACGGTAGGTATCATGGTAGCACCATTAATGAATTGTATACATTTGGCAAATACATCAGACACAATTCCTATTAGGTAAAATTGCTGTCCATGGGATTTCAAGTGAGCAATGCTGTGAGATGTTGGAAATACTCATATAGTTGTATGATGACTAGTTTGTTGTTACTTTGACAAGATGTGTTCATTATCCATGTAATTATAGTTATACACTGACCTCTGCCACAACTACCACACCCTGCGAGGGAGAGTCAAGACTCTTCCATGAAATTCAAACTTTCCTGTCAACCTAACCCAGAAGGCTTTCCTGGCCCGTTGCTCCTACCTGCACCTCATCCCAAAATACAGAATAACTTTTTGTCTTCTTTAAACACTTACATTATAGTACCTCATTAATGACTCTGATGCCATTCTTTATTAGCTTACAGGCATTTATTTATGAATCTCAGATTCTTTCTTAACTTGCCCTTTTGTCTAATCACTTTCTCTTTCTCTCTTAACCTTCATTTATTTCTGTCTCTCTCAGAATGCCCTCACTGTGGCCTCTCTGGTTTTCTGTCTCCATGCTGTGCCTTCACCATTCCCCCTAAGTCATAATTAATTTCTGCCACTGGATATTTTCAAGTTAATCATTCACCTTTACATTTGTCTTTGTAAATGGCCACATTAGAGTCTGTTCTTTCCCATGCAGGCAGAAATTCTCCCTATCCACCTGTTGTGATTAGATGAATTGTTCCTCAAGTTTTCATATCAGATCAGAACTGTAATTTGTTGTTTTGCAAGTTCTGTGCACTTCAAAACTTATTAAACAAAACGTGTATGGTCTAGGATTAGAAATTCTTCTAACGTGCAAACAGGCTTGCTAGCTGTTGTGATGATTATTGAAAAATCCAACAAATTTCTGAATTTCCCCTAAAATTTAATTTTTGAAGAAACTGCTTTCACCAATGAAGGGATACTACATTCCTTGCAAGTGACATAGTAATCTTTCTTAGCCCAGACATTTAAAAAATTGCTAAGCTCTAAATGATCATATATATTATTAATTAAGGGTTTTCTTTAAAATGCACTGCTTTTTCATTGTCTGATTATTTTCTGCATTTCTGCCATTACATGACACTTGCAAAATACTAGCAGAGGCGTGGTGTGGTGATGTGTATCTCATAAGACAAGTTCCTTCCATGCTGAGAGTTCATATTTCAAGTAGATTGTTGGTATTTACTAGTATTCCACCAAGTAATAGAGGGGACCAGCCCAAATGAAAGACTTTCTGAACCTAAATACATCCCTGTAAATTTCTGCAATGTCAGGAGACATGAGAGTGTTGGCTTCTGGCACTTCCAGTACAGTTTTCTAGGCTTCCCACATCATAACTCTCGTTTTGTATTTGCCAGGGTATGTTCAAGTACACACATGTACCTCCATGGAAATTTTTCCCAAGCAAATAGCTATACATATAGAGAAATTAAGTCTTGCTAAAACAAATGTTAGTGAGAATGTACATTAAGAATGTATGTAATGATTGCATTTTATTACTTAATATTTGGGTATTATAAATGGGAAAATCATAAGCATGCTCCCTCTGATAAGCCTAGAATACTCTATATTATAAAATTGTTGGTCATATTCTGCTACAGGGCAAAGAATTAAAAAATACTCAGCCATACGGTAAGAGAACTGTGAAATATGATTAAATATGTGTTTAAATAAAATGCTAGAGCTATAAATATGTGGTTATTATGATAAATAGGCTTTAAATATATGTCCTTTATTCACCAGGGCTTCAAAACAAAAAGGTTTCTATGGAAGGTGATGTTGTTATTCATGGTTTCAAGCCAATTTCAAGGGATGATGTCTTTTAGTGAGGTTGAGAGTGCAACAAACATAATGTTCTGGGACAGTGAGACTGTGTATGAGTGACATGATGTCAAAATCACTGATTACACTAGTCTGGCTGTATATCTGGTTTTCCTAGTTTTAGTAAATTCCCAAAATTGTCAGCAATGTAGAGATCTTTCTACAACCTGTCATGATTTTAAGAATGTTTTATTTTAGGGGCTTCAGTTTGTGTCCTGATGTTTGTGGTAATAAATAGAAGACACATAAAAGCCTTTTCATATTTTCATCTTTGAAACTAACTCTGTCCCTTAACCCTCATTCATTTAAATTACCATTTTTCTATCTTGTCCATGAGAGGTCTTTACAATATGACACTATGGTTAATTTTACAATTTTATGGAGTTCTTTCTTTCTCATAATAATTTAAAAATGAAAGATACAGATAACTGACAATATTTGTTTTATTTTTATGTCCCATGTTCTTATCATAAATTCCATGGAGTGTGACAAAGCTCTTTTATTTTACTCTATTTTAATATTTTCACGTCTCTCTCTCCTCAAGCTGGCTATTCATGCATTTATTGTCAGGAAAACTTCCACTCACTGGCCATAGATTGGGAAAGAGACCACCTTCACTGATGCCCCTAAAACAGATGTAGTCATTATTTCTTCCCACTCCCTTTTATCCCTATTCTGTTTCATTACAAGGATTTGTTTACACTGCCATCTCCTTCCTATACCTATAGCCGAAATACTCAAGATAAGTATACATTTGAACTTTGTGAGTAGCATCACATTATACACAACTTACTCAGTCAACCACACATATCAACTTGAAATACATGCTAATGAATGGTGGCAGAACATACGAGCGTGTGCTCAAAGTCAGCATCAATGGGAGGTGGTGTCCTGCTCTCTGTCATCAGACTCAGCTCTGAGGATCTTTTGTAGTGTAAGCCTCTCTGCATGGTGACTACACTTCTCTGTACAATAGATGAGATTATAATATACATTGGCCCCTAAATGTATGTCTATTTCAGCTGGTGCACAGTGAGGTAGGAGGGGGGGTTCTTTGTTTTAATGCTGGAGGAAAAACTAGATTTGTTAAATATATTAAAATGGTGTATTAATCTCCAAAAATGCCACAGACCTAAGAAATACTCAAGAATAATTTTGACTAAATTTAAATTCTGCCTTCCTTGCTAATTTTAGTACCTGATCACCCCTAATTACAGATTCAATGCTATTAATGCACCCAGCCACACTACAGGTACTTAATACATATTTGCTGTTGAAAGTCTCAATTGTGTGTTTGCCTCCATGTAGACCAACAGTAATTAGAATAATCATTTGTCTCAGTTTGCCCAGGACAGTTTTGCTTCACACAAGTAGTTCTGGTATAAATATTAATAGCACCCTCTTTTAGCCTCAGAGGTATCCCGGTTTGGAGGAGAAAATACATGGTCATGCTTGCTATGATTATATTTGGAATTATTTTTGTAATTAATTTGGGGATTGGCATGCATGATGTGGTAGAAATAAACAATGCTTCAGTCAAAAGAATACAACCGCGAAGAAACTTTCTTAGCGGTGCACGTTGCTCCTTAAGTCACACTAGTCAAGACCTGCTGGCTTCACCTTTGTTCTCTCCCTCCTCTCAACTCTCTTCTTTACTCTTATTATTACTTTGCAAACTAAAATAAAATGCTGTCTGGAGCCATTTTATTTTCTCAGAGTAGTTTAGGCATTCCTACCCAGTTTCCAGTAGCACTTACCCTTTGGCTTTCTGAACATGTTCATTTATTCTCCCATCCGGGTCTGAATTTGACCTGTTGAGAGCATGGGTCAAAGTCCTGTCCTAAGGGGTTCAGTGTCGAAGAGCATCTTTATTACTTCATTTACCATTTGCAAAACTAATACTGCATAGATAATAACACTAACAAGTTAATATTAACCTTATAAAAGAATTGCTAATGTGCTAATAAGCAAGAAGGGAGGGAAGTCCTAGATATGTTATTAAGATGAAGAGAGTAGGGAAAGAGAGAAGAGACACAAGGATAAAAGGAGGATGCAGTAACAACCACTGATACCTGTTTTCTGAGGGTAGGCAAGAACACAAGAAAAAGGATAGGGGAAATTTTGCTTTTTTCTATTAATATTATCTTGTGTCTGAGACTCTTCAGAAATATTAAATATAAGTCTGAAACTCTACCAAGTGAGCAATAAACTCTATAGCTGACTTACCATTAACAGATCATAATGTTACCAAGGAAAACTTGAAGTATTTAAAATTTGACATATATTTAATTGTATGCAAATTAGTCATATTCTGCATGCTAATCAGATGGTTCATATAACTGACTATAGTGAGTATTCTTTTTACTTGCAAAAAAAAAAAGTTCATTCCTGGGGCCTGCTGTAGAAAAGGTAGGACAGGGCAGAGGAGCTCTGAAAGAAGCAGAAATTGTCGCATTTCTAATTCAGGGACATCCAAATGATCAAAACATCCCGCTGTGGTCCATCAGAAAGTCTGAGGCATGATTCAGGGAGAGCATTGACAAAAAGACAGTTTGTGTGTTCCACAGAAAGAAGAGTCATTAGAACCTGGTCACCTTATACCTGTTACAAAGACAACCATTGATTTCCTCGTTACTAATTCTAGGGATACTGTTTATCATGCCAATGTCCAATAAATGCTGGCAACTGCTTTCTACTGCTGAACACTTTTCTCGCTAGTCTTAGGTGTTATGATTTCCATGGGAAGATGCTGAATTTGAGGTTAACATGACGAGATTTTGTATTTGTATGTTTAAATAAGAAATAGTATGTATGCTTAATGGTAAATTATGTTGGAAAACAAATCTATTATTGCTACAATGTAACTTAAAATGCACTAACTCATAGTGTCTTTGATTTGATAAGCAGTTTAGAGTCTGGGGAAAAAATGTCCATACAGATCTTTGACCTGGAGACTAGTATAAGAGTATATAAGAGATTATCTTTTTGGGTTCATTTAGTGGCCCTTTGGGGTATTTTCTGGTAAACTGCTATCCCTTTATGCCATGTTTATAGTGTATTCTGAGTGGATAACGTCATGTAGAGACAAAATAATAAAATAAGCAGTTTAAATAGATTCTTAATTATTATCTCCTTATTGCATATGCCACATAAGATTTTTTAATCAAAAAATAATTACTACCAATGGCAAAAGTACCAATTTTTATCTCAAATACCAATGGGATGCGTATTTCCATGTGAAATTTGGACTTCTCTAATCTCATAGGTGCCTTACAGGAAAATACAATCAATTAATTTTATTTACTGATGAGGAGTTTTGCACTTAAACTCCACAGTTGAAATTTTAAACACCCCCACACTTGACAGTGTAACCTCTTCATTACAAGGAGAGCCAGAGGATACCTTCTCTGATAAGGATGTCTTTGTACCAGTCCATCTTTTACCTAGCCATAAAAAGAATTTAAAACTACTGAACTTGATTAGAAATTTTTTGAAGTATTCTAAAAACATATATTCTTGATTTTATCTAGGTATAGAAAGGTTTGAATAGTTAAGGTTATGATAAGAGAAATGCATAAGCCATTTTAGGGAAAAATGCTCTGTTATACATACATAGTACCTATGTATTGTTCTATTTGGTTGTTATACATGTACAAAATATTATATTTACAACTTTGCATGAAAAATGTAAATATAAGCGGCAATTCCTTTGACTTAAATTCATAATTTCTTTCAGCATTATTTCAATACTATTATTCTGTGCATCTTTAACTATCAATTTATAAATGTACATCTTGTAACTATCAAATTTACATAATGGAGCCAGTCAAACTACTAGAAAGTGCATCATTATACTAGTGGATCAGAGAGTTATTGCACATCACTGAAAAGACATTCGTAAATATTTTTAAATAATGATGAAAATAAAATAATTGGCCCTTCAGATATCTATTTTAAGTAATTGAGAAATAAGTAAGAGTTGTCTTCACATAATAAAATAAGCTACAATACATTAGAAATTGCTTCTCCATAATGTGTTTTAAATGACGGAAAATGACATATATGTAAATGAACACAATAATTTTTTCTGAATTGAATAAAAGAATAAACTAGAGGAACTGTAAATTATTTTATAATTTAAAACAAATTTATAATCCTTCCAAAATAAATATAGTCAACATTTCTTCTATGAAAGCAGATTTGAAATATCAGCTGGTATCCACTTTACATTGGAATTAATTGAACTGGTATTTATATTTCACAACATTTATTTCTCATGTGTCAAGAAGTGATTGAGGCTTAGCTTTCCCTCCGTAATGTCTTCACTGGGCATTTAATCACAAGTATTTATTAAACTGTGGTGTTAAGGGATACAAAAACATATCAGCCATTTTTCCTGGTTAGATTTGATTTAATTTTTTATTTTCTCCTAGATCTGCTCAGGAGAGTAGGTTCTAGTTTTATTTCTTTAGACAGAAATATCCCTAGAGAGAAGATGAACTATATGTTGGGTTTCCAAGCCTTAAACAAAACATTAAATTTCCCTCATTTTGAGTCTGTACACATGGAAAGAGTTTCTAAATCATACGTCCTTTACCTAGGGCTTTCTTTAATATTCCATGAAGTATAATTCACCTTCATCAACAAAGAAGAACAATTGCGAAAACACAGTAGACGAAACCTGTGATGAAGCTTTATATTCAAATTATGGTTTTGGAGGCTATCCGAAGTTCCCCTTCCAATTTTCTGTGGCCTCTATTAAGCTAGGAACACAGGTGTTCAGTTTTACTTTTTCATGAGCATCATAATCAGCCAAAACCTGATCTGACTCTTTATTTCTAAATATTACCTTCAAATATTGAATTTCTTTTTCTTTAAAGTCAAAAACTAAGGCTTTTCTCAGGATCACACTTGTATATGGGCTATAAATTAAACTTCACAAGGTATTTCATGGGCCATTATTGCTAGAAGAGGTCAAAGAGAACCTAATTTTGCATTCAGTTTATATTTCATAAAAGGTCTTCGAATAGAGTATATTAAAATTGTGTATTTTATCAGACACAGAACAGAGCAGAGAAATGGGTGTTAAAGTTATTAGATTCTAGTTATTAGTGGCTATATACCATTAGAATGATCACATCTTTCATGTTAAAGTATTATATTTCGACCTTGACTACATCTTGGACAACTTTTAAATTGTGTTGATGCCTATGAATCTGGCTGATATAATGGTCTGGGAAGGAGTATGGGCATCTGTGTCAATAATTTTGAAAGTTCCCTAGATAATTGTAATAGATACCCTGGGTTTCATCTACCTTTGGCTCCAACAACAGAAATGAAAAAAAAAAAAACAAACTCTGAAACCAAGTGGAAAATATAAGTTTCTGCCTCGTCGATCATTGTTGTGCATTAGAATTTTTGTCTGGAATTATTTACTTATCAATGTTTTCATTATTTGAGAACCTTAATTAAGTAAAAATCATTTGTACCAGTTTCTGTTTCTCTTGAAAAACTGTAATTTTTCTGAGTTACCTGTCTAGTCCAAGCTCATATTACACCATTTATTAATATTTATATGAGTACTTTATTTTTTATCTACTTTGCACAATGCCAGAACCTCTTGCTTATTGACTTTAGATCCTTATATGAACAGAAAGGTAAAAAGTACATTTATTCCAGAAGAGTTTTTATGAAGGTTATGTGATTATCAAGTGACCAAAATTCTTTGCGTTGAGTACTCAGTTCTACCAGCAATACTCTTTGAAATATAAATTTTACTCTTTGGATAGTGATTTCTATGTACATATTGGCTTCAGGATGAATCAATGTGCCTGGAGCAAAATCTTTGTCAAGGATGGAGCCAACCATCTGAAACCATGGCTGGGAATCACTGAGAGGAGCCCTCTGTCTCCAGGTCACCTCTTAGGAGAACAGAACATCATAGAACAAAACTGAGAGCTGAAAATAGTTGCAATGTCACAGATGAGATTCTTTTTAAAAAAATATAAACAGCGTTAGGAAGAAGTTGCCATTGATGACAATTAGAATATATTTCAAAATATATTGTGAAAGTGAAAATCATTAGGTTTTTCCAGAAAGTTTTACTTAGGAGCTTGTTAACCATAAACCTGGGAGTATAGGCTGAGGGAACTTAGAGTTTATAAAGTTGTCTTTCTTGAAAGAAGAATTTCTCAAAGATCTACATAAAAGGTTTTTAAACATCACTGTTGTTAAGTGTACCAGGGCATTTATACACATAGCCGTGCTTTATTCAGCACCTATCATGCATCAAACTTTCTTGCAAATGCTTTACATGCATTTTCTCATTTTATTCTCGCAACAAACCTTATCTTTTTGGAATCTGGGACTTAAGAGAGTGTTGCAATTCCCTCAAGTTCGCACAAGTGGTAACTAGGATAGCAGAATTCACATTTAAACTCAAATGTGTCTACGTTTTTTCAAAAATCAGGTCTAATTTTTTATAGGCAAGAGGTCAAATCTGACAGATAATGAGAAAATAACTAGATAACTATTAAAATTTAGATATTCAATCTAGTAAAACATAACTGAGATGGCACACACACATACACACATACACAGACAATAGCAGGCCATTCACGTTTGAAAAATTCAAAATAAAATATTAGTAACTAACTCTAGTAGTTTATTTATTTATTTTTATTTCAGGAAATTATGGGAGTACAAACATTCTGGTTACATGTTATGACTTTGCCACATTCCAACCATGCTTTGAGATGTGCCCTTACCCCCCACAGTGCTCACCACATCCATTAGTTGTGACTTTACCCACCCCAATCCCCCTACCTGCAAAGAATATTACTACTGTGTGAGCACCTCAGTGTTGATCAGTCAGTGCCAGTTGGATGGCGAGTACATGTGGTGCCTATTCTTCCATTCTTGTGATACCTCTGCTTTATTGAATGATTAATGTGACATGCTTATGTAGGGTTTATTCCCCATTTAGTAGCTCAACATTATACTAAAAAAGTAAAGGAGAAAATTTCTATTATTATGTTAATAGATGCTAACAGAAAGTAATACAATTCAGCAATCATTTCTAATAAGAAATTATAGGTTAAATGGAAATATGAATTATGCAAACATTATATACTATTTACCAAGCCATCATTAAACATCAAATTAAGTATAAAATATTGAATTCAGTGGCATTCAAATTATGAACCAATCAGACATACTTTCTGTTCTCTCAACTCTCAAAAATCTTTGAAGGTTCAATTTAATACCATAGGAAAATAAAATAAAATAATCATTACAAATACTAGCAATTGAAATTTTAATTGCATATGATACTGTTTTACACTTGGAAAAAAAAACAAAATCCTTAACAATAACTACTAACTAATGAGATATTCTGATAATGTGTATGAATACAAGATAAATATACAAAAACTATATTTTTTATACTTTAATTAGTTTGCTAAACAAGTTAGATCCAGGAGGATGAATGTAAAAATCAACATTATTCTTCTACTGCATTTCCAATTTGCTCTAGAAACTGGTTATTTATCCCCTTGTCTGTTAGCTCAGGTAGGTTGTTACTTTCGTGCCTGCTCAGTTACAAAAACTACTCAGTTATAAAAACCTGACAGTTAAAATTCTAGTCCAGTATAACACAAAATTCCAAATTCTTATTGAAATTAAAACATTTTTTTTTTCATCTAATTTGGGCCTATCTTATGCTGGGAAACCTCAAATAACTAGTTGCTGTTTGTGATAAAGGAAAGATGAGAGGTTGTAATCAGGTAAAATCTCACTTGATTTAAGAACAGCCATAATCTCATGTCTTTGCCTTTTGTTTCTGGCAAATGCACATATACCAGCTTGTTCTCTTGGGGCTCCAGTTTCCTCACTTGAGACTTCTAATTGCCTATGCCTTTATAGCAAAGTGATGATGCCACAGTCATGTTTTGAGTTACTGTCAGCCACCTCAGATTATAGTAATCACTGCCTGTTTTAGTTACATATCACCACGCCAGGTTGTCTTTATCTGGTTTATCACTACTGTGAAATCTGCAACTGGTCTACACAAACCTCCCATTTTTAGAAATACAACTGACTCCCAACACAGTCCTCTCTCTTTTGCATTGCACTTCCGGACAACCTCTAGCCTTTAGATTTCTTCCAGCAAGAGTTATATCCCAATGCTTTGGACCTGAAATATTAAGGGACACATTTTAGCTTTCTCAGTAGTTTTCTTGAAATCTCCTTTCTCACTTGAATTTAAGGTAAGGGGAGACACATCCCATTGTTTCGTGGGTAGCTATAAGCACAGTGCCCCAACCACTCCTCCAGAGAATTCTGCATTATCAATACCTTCATTCTTCTCATGCAGCTTACTGTACATTTGAGCAGAGCTGGCTTCTCAAACCCTCCACGTGTCCTATGTAGATAGATTATCCACTCATGTTAGGACATGGGACCACTTTGTGCCTATTTTTCATTTGATATTTTGGCTGCAGATGAAACCATGCCAAAAAGAATCGTATTTATTACCCTGTAACAATAGTAAGTTACAATCAGCCAATAAAATCGGCAAAATATAAGAACAAGTGTATGCAAATTGCATATAAACATATTCAGGGAAATGAAAATTAAAACAAGAACAGATAACATGATTTGTGTCCATGAAGTCAACAAAAATTAACTATCGAAAAAAATTTTCCAACCATCCAGTGTCATCAGGTTTATGAGAAATAAGAGCCTCCCATTTTTCCTTCTAGAAATATAAATTATCATAATTTTTTGAAAAGCAGTTTTACTATTTCTATTTTCTTTCAAAATACGGATAACATTTTTTTTTGACCTAACGACTTTATTCTCTCAGTTTATTTTTATTTATTTATTTATTTATTTATTTATTTATTTATTGTATTTCAGAATATTACAGTGATACAAATGTTTAGGTTACATATATTGCCTTTGCCCTGCCTAAGTTGAAGCTACAAGTGTGTCCATCCCCCAGACGGCACGCACTGCACCAATTAGGTGTGAATATACCCATCCTCTCCTCCCCTGTCCCAATATGGATAACTTTTGACTCACTATCTCATTTCTAAAAATTAATTGTAAGGAATAAAAGTCCGTAATCATTAGAATTTATGTTTATTACAACATTGCTGTTAAGAACAAAATCTGAAAATAGTCTGAATGTCAATAGAGCAATGGTTAGATAATTTATGTCCAAACTATGGAATGTCATATAGCTATTGTAAAGAATGAATTATATCTACTTGACCAGAAACAGTACATAAAAACAATTTCTAATATTTTTATATTTATATGCTACTAATTATACATAAAATTATCTCCTTTTTGTTCAAAATAAATATATTTTAATACTAATTCTAGGTTAATACTTTAAAAAATATTGATGTTTGGCTTCTACACATTAAAATTCTTATTTAAGTGTTCTAAGGTACAGCCTGGATGTTAGGAGTTTTAAAGGCTCCCAAGTAATTTTCATATAAGGGAGAATTTGGGAAGCACTGATTTAAATCTTACCCAAACCTATTGAATTAGAGCTTCTAGATGGGTGTGAGATCTTATAATTTGCATCGCAAGAAACACTCCAGATGATCCTTATACACACTACAGTTTAAAAACCACTGGTTTTACTATGTGATTTTTCCTTCCAAGAAATTTTCACTCTATTATTGACCATTTTGTTGTAGCTTCCATGATTTTGGTTTTAGGTATAAATATATATGAAGCTATTATTTTTGCTATTTAAACATCTGTGTTTATTCACTATGTGTAGGTTCACGTATATACCAGGTATTCTTATTGCCACTGACTTCTCCATTTGTATGAAGGTAATATGATACAGCAGATGTGTTCTGTAATTTTACCTGTACTGTTAAATAGCTTGACCTTATTTAATCAATTATTTACCTGAAGTGCAATGATGAACGTCTTGAACTCAAACTCAGAAAGTTTAAGTTAAATCCTGGTCTCCACAATTACTCCTAATCTAGCCTTAGAAAAGTTTCTCAATTAAGTTTTCTTCATATGTGAAATGACAGTTTTTAATACCTGTCTCTTAGAATTGGGTTTTGAATAAGGCAATAATATACATTAGAACTCTGAAATCTTTGACGTGCTATGAAAATTTTAGGTATGGCTGTTTATATTCTTGTAAAATCAGGAACTTTCCTGTGTAAGATCATTTCTATTTCAAAAAATATACAATTTTTTCACTTGAATATGTCCAACACGTATTTGTATCCCTCAAGACAATTTATACATAGATGGTGTTCAAAGTATGTTCTTGATTATTTTTATAACTGAGAGTGATTAAATACTCCTGGAAAATAAAGAAATTTAGAAATGAAGAGAATTATTTACTGTGAATACTTGATCCAGCATTTCCTAATATTTTGTATTTCTTTCCATGGTTTCTTATTTATATGTGTTTGTGTGTGCGTGTGTCTTTTCTGCTGAAAGGAATAGGAGAAATTGTTTTATTTTTTCTTTGTTCACCTTTCTGCATATTAGATCTGAGTGTTACAACTGGAAAAACTGTCAGAAGAATGTTTTGAAAGCATTAGTGCTTTAAAACAATTCCTACTAAAATGCATATTACTGAAAAAATGGATAGTTGGTTAAATGGGATAGTTTGAATTAAATGGGCATTTTATATAGTATTACTGTTCATATTTTACTTTGAATCGTGTAATGATAAGATAATTAGTAAGATCAGTAATGCTAATTTTCACAAAGAATATTGGCAAGCTATTGCTGAACATTTTGCTGCAAACTTTTCTGAAATGCGGGGCCAATCCATGCTTAGAACCTAAAAGATGTTATTGGTCCCAGCTGACAATAATTGAGGACTATTCCCTAACTCTCTAATTACTTTGATGATTCGTAGCGTACTCACAGAAGTTTGTAGTAGCATTCACTGCCTGCCTTTAAATATACAGTGTGATTTTTTATTGATAAAGGATGTGAGCTATCTTGTTTTAGCATAAAGAAATTAACTCACAACATAAGGCTTGTTTCTTTTTCAAATATAAGATTCCTTTGTGGCCGGGCATGGTGGCTCACGCCTGTAATCCTAGCACTCTGGGAGGCCAAGATGGGGGGATTGTTTGAGCTCAGGAGTTCGAGACCAGCCTGAGCAAGAGCAAGACCCTGTCTCTACAAAAAATAGAAAGAAATTAATCGGACAGCTAAAAATATACAGAAAAAAATTAGCTGGGCATGGTGGTGCATGCCTGTAGTCCCAGCTACTTGGGAGGCTGAGGCAGTAGGATTGCTTGAGCCCAGGAGTCTAAGATTGCTGTGAGCTAGGCTGACACCACGGCACTCACTCTAGCCAGGGCAACAAAGTGAGAATCTGTTTCAAAAAAAAAAAAATTCCTTTGTTATAAAATGCACAAATCTCCATAAATGCAACCTGTCCATATTTTATGTAAGAGATATTTAATATACTTGATTCATTTCATAAAAAATAGATAGATAAATAGAATAAGGAAAAATAGAGTCAACTTGGGTGCTTGCCATAAAAAAAAATTAACTTAGTTGATAATTAAGGCTGAGTTAAGATCACAAGTAACCTGTGGGTTACCATAAATATACACAAGATTTTTATGGTATCCACAAGCTTTTCTTAACATGTTTTAGTTTGACAATGTCTACACTTGGAATGTATTTAATAACAGCATAGCCCCCTAAAACCAGTGAGAATGTGAAATAGAAGATCAGTCAGAGGACAGGATTGGGTGAGTATGTTTAGAATTGCCTCCGTCAAGGTGAGAGAGAGAGAAAGACAGGGAGAAAAGGGGGGGGGTGGATAAAAAATTAAAAACTATTTAGATTGATGGCAGTATGATTAGAATTAATGCATCTTCCTAAATGACTATTTTGATGCAAAGCATTCATTTAAATATAGTTTTAATAAACAGTTCCATTAACTGTATAACAGAAAAGAAAACCTTTCAGACATCTTCTATATTATAAGAAGCTAAACAAGTCAAAATAGGTTCTTGCCTCTTCTATTGCATCAACTATGAAATATATAATTCTGAAGATCCAATGTGAAATTTGCATTTTCAAATTTATAACTTTATACAGAGAAATGTATTCCCTCATTTATCCACCAAAGATTATTGTGCACCTACCATGTCTCATGTCTCAAGCACTGTTCTTAGTGTTGTGGATACAGCAGTGACTAGAGACATACATCACTGAAATAATGTACATTCTTTACTTCTTTCATA
>CAUYSK010095871.1:0-18116 GCA_963575035.1 Avahi laniger | reverse complement strand
CCTCCTGCCTCAGCCTCCCGAGTAGCTGGGACTACAGGCATGCGCCACCATGCCCAGCTAATTTTTTCTATATATTTTTAGTTGTCCAATTAATTTCTTTCTAATTTTAGTAGAGACAGGGTCTCGCTCTTGCTCAGGCTGGTCACGAACTCCTGAGCTCAAACAATCCACCTGCCTCGGCCTCCCAGAGAGCTAGGATTACAGGCATGAGCCACCGCGCCCAGCCCCCCCCCACCTTTTTAAAATAGGGTCTTGCTCTGTCACCCAGGCTGGAGTGCAGTGGCCTGATTATAGCTCACTGCAGTCTCAAACTCCTGGGCTCAAGCAATCCTTCTGCCTCAGCCTCCCAAGTAGCTGGGACTACAGGTGTGCACCACCACATCTGGCTAATTTTTTAAAAAAAATTCAGAGATGGCATCTTGCTTTGTTGCCCAGGCTGGTTTCAAACTCCTGGGCTGAAGTGATCCTCTCACCTAGGCCTCCCAAAGTGCTGAGATTACAGGCATGAGCCACCACGCCCAACCTCTTACACGATCTTTTGTGTTACCATGGAGGTCTGTGGAATGAAAATTTTACAACCTCAAAAGCAGCACTGTCAATAGAACTTTCTGCGATCATGTTCTGTCTGTGGTCTTTAGTGCGACTGAGTACTTGAAATGCGGCTAGTGCAACTGATGAGGTGCATTTTTAATTTGATTTAATTTTAATTCAAGCTTAAATAGCTACATGTGACTAGTGGTTACTGTACTGGGCAGCATATGAAGATATTACTCCACAAGCGGCATCTCTGTGCTAAGCTGCATAGCACATCAAGCTATTCGCAACACCTGAAATGCCCTTGGCTGAACTCAGAGGACTACCTGAGAGCTTGTTTAGTGTGCAACATGGAGCTCTCTAGAGCAATAACAAACAGGTTCTAGGCTATCCTCTCCCTCTTAAGATTTTGGTTGGGGGGGGAGGGGGCAGTAAAAGGAATCTGAAGACCATCCGTTCTTTGAGTTTGGAAATCTCTAGATGACTCTGTTTGATGATTTGGGCTCGAATCTCAAAGGCCCTTTATTCTTCTACGCACACAATCTTGTCATTTTCTCCCAGGTCCAAGCTATAGAAAGTCCCTAGTCCTTCAGAGGTGCCATCGTCTCATCTTTAAACCTGCCTCTTGTTCCGTGGGTGTCTGAGTCCGTTTAGGCTGCTGTAACAGCACACCACAGACTGGGTGGCTCATAAACAACAGGAACTTATTTCTCACGGGTCTGGAGGCAGAAGGCCAAGGTCAAGGTGCCGGCGGGTCCCTTGTCCGGCGAGGGCCTACTTCCTTGCGTAGGTGCCTCCTAACTGTGTCCTCACATGGCAAAGAGGCAATCAGGCTCCTGCTGGCCTCCGAGAAGGGCCCTAGTCCCATTCACGAGGGCTCTGTCCTCATGACCCGTCACCTTCCAAAGGCTCCACCTCTTAATCCCATCAACTTGGGGTTAGGTTTCAACTTAGGGATTTTGGGGGGACAGCAGCCCTCAGACCACAGCAGCAGGAGTGCCTGGCCCATGGAATAGCCTTGACTCACCTTTTTGGACGTCCGTGGCTTGGCAGCCTTGGATTTCTTGCCTCCCTTCTTGCCTGACGCGGCCTTCCTTCCTCTTTTCTCTGGGGGCGGGGAGAGGATAGTTTCCGACTTGCCTTTGGTCCCTCGCTTTTTGGCCAGCAGTTCGGGGTGAATTCTGGGCAGGACGCCTCCACTGGCGATGGTCACTCCTTTTAGCAGCTGAAGAGAGAGAGGCCTGAGCTCGTGCAGCAAAGAGGCCGCTGCTTCTGGATTGCATACAGTTCTAACTGTTGGCAAAACAAGGCTTAAATCTGTTCTTTGCTTTCCTAAAGAAATTGCGTAATACACAATCTAATTGGCTTTCCCCTCTTTCAGTTGTAGAGCATTTCTCCGTAGGTATCAAGGCGTCCCGCGATGATGTACAGAAAGCAAAACAAAGCAAAGCAAAATAAAAGGGTTATAGAAGCTGAAACCAGGGATGTTGCCCAGGGCTCTGGAATTCCAGACACAACAGAGGATAAAGAGCTTCACAAGTGGGGAGCGCAGCTTGACAAAATCAAGTTCAAAGGTTAATGCAAAGACTAGCCCCAGTTAATGACAGACCAGTGGTCTCCACACTCTAGGATGTGCATTCCATCAGTAAAATATGTTTGGCCATGCACTTCCCGATTGATACATGTTTATTTATTTGTAAATAATCGACACGTATTGCTACACGAATATATTCTGCATATTCTAAAGCAGTACTACCCCAAGTGTGGTCTGTGACCATGGCTCTCCGTGAATGTTACCCATCTGTGACAAGATAAATACGGATAGCACGAGTAAGAGTCTAGAATCCTTTACCACAAGTTGACAGAGTTGCTGTACATCTATGGATCTGATAAAAAATTGTGGTTTATAGTTTGCCCTTGTTTTTATATTTTTCTAGTAATTAATTTTTATTACATTTTTTGAAATTATCAGAGCACGATAGATTGGCAATAAGAACTGATTCTTCACTACAGTTTGAGAAGAATGAGAATAGAAAATTACTATAAATGAAAATAAACAGAAATAAAAATTCTTATACCATTCACCCACCACCTTGCCTATCTTAGGGTAGAGGGGGAGCATTCACTTGATTTTGGAGTCAGTTTCAAAATATAAAGGGTCAGTTCTAATATAGAAGGAAGGTTTCTCCTGCTCTCATTGGAAAAAGTTGTCAACAAAGTTTGGGCAAAGAGGCTGTGAGGAAGCCATGCGGCACCTTCCTCAGCAACACACAGAACTTGCCTTAAAGAGGAAAGCAAGGTCTGGCAAGGCCTAGAACATATAATGGGATCGATTCCAGAGGAGATTTTATATTGAATCTGAATTATATAGCTAGCAGAATTTGTTCTTCTTTTATGTGGTCTGAATTTTTTTGTACAAACGTGTTTGGGAACAGTAGCATGAATGACTCGTGGCCAGCCGGGTCCACGTGCAGGAGCATGTTTGGCAAACCCATTCTGCGGCATGTCCCAGTGCTTCAGACGTACCTGGTTGAGCTCCTCGTCATTGGCAACTGCCAGCAGGATGTGTCTTGGGGCTATCCGGGCCTTCTTGTTGTCCCTCGCGGCATTCCCGGCCAATTCTAGGATTTCCGCTGAAATCACAAGGGGGAATTAATAGGCCATCACATAACGGGATCTGCGCTTTCCAAAGCCTTCAACTTTTATCACATGTATCCATTTATGATTTTTATGCCTGGGCCTAGAAGGAAATCCAGAAAGCTGGAAAGATCTAGGGTCACAGACAAGTAAGATACTTCAGCAAGATGATATTTGATCTTGCGGCAAACTCTTCCTGTTGTCCCTCAACACGAACTCTCCTTCCTTAGCATATGGGCCTCTGCGTTTTTGCTGAGCCCATCACTGCAGGAAGGAAGACTGTATTTCCCACCCTCCCTTGTTGACAAGTGTGGTCACGTGGCCGAGTTCTGGCCAATAGAAGGCAAGCAGTTGTGCTGTATGCACGAGGAGGGTGCCAGTGAATCGGCCGTGTCCTTCCATCGCCACTGGCAGTCTGAGGACATGACGGCTGGAATTCCAGCACCATCTTTGACCAACAAGAAGAAGTTGTGGATGACAGAGTGATAAGATAGAAGGAGACTTGAGTCTCCTCACCCATCTAGATTGTCTTTTCGAGACTTCTTTGGTATGTGAGTGAAATAAACACTAATGTTCAAGCCACTGTCAGCGGAAGTCAATTCTGATCAAAACAGAATCCTAATATAGAACCTGAATTTTTTTCACTCTATGGACAGCAGGGCTGTCTCTGAAGAGAAGAGTGGTGTAGGTAAGGTCTGTCTTTGGTATCCATTGCTATTCCTTCTAGACTTCCCTTTTCCCATTGCCTGATGCCTCAGGGCCCTCCTGTCCTAGAGGAAGGGGGATGGGAAGAGCTGATGTACACTGTG
Organism: Avahi laniger; assembly: GCA_963575035.1. Lineage (NCBI taxonomy): Eukaryota > Metazoa > Chordata > Mammalia > Primates > Indriidae > Avahi > Avahi laniger. The sequence continues at coordinate 14,136 of CAUYSK010095871.1, read as the reverse complement.
CCAGGAGGAAATGCTCAGCCCCGAAGGGGAATTCCTAAGGCGGATGCCTGAGACACCTGGTGGGAAGGCATGTTCTATATCCCTCGGGGCTTAAGAATGGCTGTGACTTCGACAAACACGCCATTTGGTAAATGTGAAAAAGTTCATAAAAAGGAATTTTCCTAAAGCTATTTCACATGCTATCAAAATAATATTTGGGGTCAAAATAAAAAAAAAATCGATAGCATTGATTTCTACCATCTGTATGCTTTCCCCCTCCTCCTCTGTCTTACTTTGTCATTTTTCTTTCTTCCTCAATTTTAGAAGGATGTTCTACTACATCCAATTTGCCTGCCTTCAAAAGCATGAATGAGCCTTTAAAGAAAATTCCTTCCCTTAGAAAGCTGGCGGCAATGCGCCAATGTGTTGACTCACTGAGAGTGAAGGGACAAAGTGTGTACGTGTGTGTGCGTGTGCGGGGGGCTGCGCTAGTACAGTGGCATAAATACCAACCCCTAAAATTAATGAGCGATTCTGTATGAGTCTTTACAATCAACCTAATTTCCAATAAAATCACACGAAATTGCCATCATTCATAAAAATCTACAGCAGGAATAAAAACTTGGCATAAGTGTGCCATATTAACTAAGCAAATGTGATTAACAAAAAATAGAATAAACACTGGAGTTAAATATTTACATAGCATTTTCATAATGAAAAAATGCTAAATCACTGCAAATACATTCTCACATCTTTTCCAGATTATTAAGCAAGGAAGGTTGTGTTTACCAACAATTCATTTATACAGTGACTATGTTTTCTGAATCAAAGATTGGAGCACTGTGGTTTGAGGAGCGTGAACATACTTGCTGGGACAATAGGATATTTCAAATTAATGCCATGTTAGATAATCAGGTTGTTGCCCAACCAGTGTCGGTTTAAATTGTGTACAAAATGAAAGGGCAAAGACTCTCCCAAAATAATACACACGAGCTTTACAACATCCCTTTTGGCTGAAGAAATCATTCTTTTTATTACCCATATTCAGCTGTATTCCAGATGGTTACTGTTGCTGGAAGTATGACTTTTGAGAAGTGAGGGGTTTGCTATAGGAGTCTCTACTGCTTAAGGAGTAATGATCTTCCTACAAAATCTACAGTCAAACAAATTTGTGTTGTGTAAATCCAGTTTTCCCATTGATTGCCAATATAAGGATTTGGCAGGATTAATAAAACCCCCGAGATCAATAAAAACAGTCAAGAATGTAGCAGACTTTTGTAGTTCATGTGGCTGTATTTGCCATAATAACATCTGAAACTCTTAATGATGATGAATGTTATTTCAAACATTTAAACAGGGACATCCCTGTCCAAGGATGTTCAGACTAAACATCCAAAAGAGCTAAGAACGACCTGATCTAGATTTTCTGCTGTTATTATTAAGAAGTTTTTCTCTTTGAAGAAAAGAGTTCTACCTCTGCTTTTGCACTAGAACATGGAATCAAGGTTTGCTTTCTTATAAATTACACCAGAAGGGTAGTTCACTTAGGACAGTCTGCGCCTGCATGTAAGAGGCAGGTGTCCACAAGACTCTGATGTCCCCACGGGGGATGCTGTGGTGTATGCGTCTGTTCCTACTACCCCTTCCCCTTCTGGGAGCTGGAACCCCCTGACCTGGGGTCAGAGCCTCCAGCCTGCTCGGGGGTGCCCAGAGGCCCAGCTTTCCTGCCAGGCTCCTTGTTGCCAGTATTTCCGGCAGGGGCTACGCTTTGCTGGTGCCAGGAATCCCTCTGGTGGTCTGGTGAAGACTAGCAATCTCTTTTCAGAATAAGGTGTTTTTTTAATTTTAATTTTAATTTTTTTTTTGAGATAGAGTCTTGTTCTGTTACCCTGTCTTGAGTGCAGTGGCATCATAATAGCTCACTGCAACCTCAAATTCCTGGGCTCAAGTGATCCTGTCTCAACCTCCCGAGTAGCTGGGACTGCATGCTTGCACCACCATGCCTGACTAATTTTTCTATTTTTAGTAGAGACGGGGTCTCGCTCTTGCTCATGCTGGTCTTGAACTCCTGACCTCAAGGTATCCTCCTGCCTCAGCCTCCCAGAGTGCTAGGATTACAGGTGTGAGCCACTGCACCAGGCTATTTTTTTTTTAAATTGCGGTAAAACATACATAACATAAACTTTACCATTTTAGCCACTTTTAATTATACAATTCAGTGGCATTAAGTATATTTGCAATGGTGTGCAATCATACCACTACCCATTCCCAGAAGTTTCCATCATCCCAAATGGAAACTCTGCACCCATTAAACAGTAGCTCCCCGCTCCCCTCTTCCAGCCCCTGGTAACCTCCATTCTACTTTCTGTCTCTATGAATTTGTCTATTCTAGGTACCTCATATAAGTGGAATCATACAGTATTGTCCTGTTGTATCTGCCACCTTTCATTAGCATAATACTTTTAAGGTTTATCCGTGTTATAATATGTATCAGAATTTCATGCCTTTTTGAAATATTATGGCCGAATCATAGTCCATTATGTATATATACATACACAGCACATTTTGTTTATCCATTCATCTGTGGATGGACACTTGGCTCGTTTCTACCTTTTGGTTATTGTGAATATGCTGCTACAAACATGGGAACACAAATATCTATTTGAGTTCCTGCTTCCAATTTTTTTGGGTATATACCTAGGAGTGGAATTGCTGGGTCACATGGTAACTCTACGTTTAACTTTTTGAGGAATTGCCGAACTGTTAAATACAACGCTGTACCATTTTACATTCCCAACAGCAATGCACAAGGGTTCCGGTTTCTCCACATCCTTGCCAACACTTGTTATTCTTCTTCTTATTTTTTTAATAATAAAAATAGCCACCCTAATGGGTGTCAGGGTAAGATTATAGGTACATAAAATAAAATGCATAGGATGACAAAACAAATTACACTGAAATATAGTTTTCAAAATATTAGCAATATCTGGGATATACTGGTCTGTGTGCTTCTTTATTAGCACATTAAATAATGGGAGCCGGTGGCGGCTGCGTGTGAAGAGCCCCCCACCCCCTTCATCTCCCAGTCCACACCTCCCACTCCTCAGCCCACTGCAGTTTGGCTTTGACCACTCACACCATCCAAGGTCACTGTGACCCTGAGGTGGCACCCTCTGTTGCCCTTTCCTGGTTTTACTCAGCGTGACCCCTCAGGGGTTACTGCCTCCCACAGTCCCTTCCCTCGGTTTCCCGGCATCGCAGGCTCACTCTCTTCTACCTTAACCTCTGGCTTCCCTTCCCTCCTCATGCTCCTCAGCCATCCTTTCCCCCTGCCTGGTCCATAAACCTGGGCACACTGGTGTCGCTCAGGCTGGGTCCTGGGTCCCCCAGTCTCGTCGCTGTGCTCTCTGGGTGACCTCCCTCCCATGGCCTTAACACCATGTGAATCTCCAGCCCACATCTCGCTCCTGGGCTCCAGACAGGCCTAGGAGGTCTTCGCTCACTAATAGCAATAGCTGCATGTATGGAAACGCTAACGTGTGCTGAGCAGGGCTAAGCACTTCTCATGCATTATTTATGAAATCCTCATAGTAGCATTACGAGCAGTAAAGGCATGAGCCCACCGGTTCAGAGCAGGGGAGCGGCAGAGCCAGAGTGCAGGCTCGGTCCTGGCTGAGTCCAGCGTTCCTGCCCACTCTGCTCTCCTGGACCTCTTATCAGTACGAAGCCCCACAGATCTACGCCGAGCCCCTCCTCCTGCAACCCGTTTCCTGCCGACTGTCCGCCACTTCAGCTGCGGGCACCATTCTCCACCCACCAGCTGCTTTCGTCTCTCTCCTTCCTCTTGGCCAAACTCCTATGCCCATCCCCACCCCCGATGTCCAAGTTCGCATCTCCACTCCTCAACCCATGGCGGAGGGGTCTGAAAGAAAGCAGCTAGTCCAGCCCCCCAGGCTCCGGGTCCTCCTTGACAGCCCTCCCCACCCATCCAGCCCCCAACGGAGCAGAGCCGCCCCGCCCTCCAGAGCACTCCCAGAATGTGCACTTCTCCCCCTCCCACTGTGTGCCTCTGGTTTCCTGGCCACTGTCAGCTCTCGGGTGACACTAAAACAGCCCCCACTGGTCTCCTGGACTCTGATCTTGCTCCCTAACAACTGTTCTCCACCCAAAGCCAGAGCGATGCTCCAAATGCCACCTCCCTTTGAGGGCTCACGTGTGCGTGTGTGTGTGTGTGTGTGTGTGTGTGTGTGTGTGTGAGAGAGAGAGAGAGAGAGAGAGAGAGAGAGAGAGAGGAGAGAAATGTGCACATCCTCAACATGGCTTTTAAGGACGGTCACCGTCTGGCCCCTGCCTCCTGGCTCCCATCTCACCTCTCACCCTCCCAGGCACACGGAACTCCCTCCAGTTCCTGGAAAGGGCCATGCACTTCCTCCAAACTTGGGGTCTTCCCCTCATCCCCACCTCCCTGACCATTGTCCCCCAGCCCAACTCCTTCTCCTATCCCTCTCGAGCTGACTCCCACCAATTCCCCACCGGCTGCCCATCATATAGAGGAGCTTTTAAGAATCCCAACGACCAGAAAAAAATCAGAATCCCGGGGGGGCGGGACCCAGGCATCAGGGTCCAAAATCAATCGACTTGAGAAAAAGCAGGGCTGAGAACCTGGCTTAGGTCCGACAACTCTTGCTTTACATAGGCAGGCCCTGATCCCCACCTGCTCTTCCAAACTTCCTCCGGCTGCCTTGCCCGTCTTACTGTGCTGGGTCGAATCTAGTCCTCTCTGCTGGGCCGTAAGCCCAGAAAGGCAGAACCTTCAAGTCCCGATCCAAAGGAAGCACTCAGTCACGATTTGTCCCATGTATGTGAAAGTCAGTTCAAGGGTGACAGGAGGCTTCTACCTGTGAACCTGCTTTCCCAAACAAAATCATCTGATGCCCCTTCAAAATACAAACAAAAGTAGATTAACCCTCCCAATTCATTTACTCAAGAGTGGCCTGTAATTCCATTAATAAGATTCATTCCTTTGAATTAAAACTCCTTGTCTCGTTAAAATGCAAATTCAGCCTGAAAATATACCACCTTAACAGAATTAGTCATTTACTTTCCCTTGACTGATTTTATCAGCTCTTAATAGAGAGGAGAGGAGAAGAGTGACCATTTATTGAGTGCATCCCATGCGCCAGGCTTTTGACATATACTGGCTCATTGAATAGGGTTAAAGGCGCTAGCTCTGGAGACAGCTCAAGCTCAGAGAGGTTAAGGCAACGGATCTGGTAAATTGGTAAGTCCAGATTTTAACTGACATTTCCGCCTCTGCTCTCTCAACTCCAGCCTGCATTGACACAAGAAGGAAAGGGCAGGCCTGGGCTTCGGGAGGCCGACTCCACCTCCCCCTCCATGTGGCTGGGATGATGCTGGACACGGAGACCCGCCCCGGGGCAGATGTGTTCTTGGCAACGGCATCCTCTGACATGGACCTGACAGGTTGTTTTAAAGCTTCTTATACCTTTCTCAAAGTCCCTCTCCTCCCTCCTCAGGAGATTCTCCCATCAGAATGCTGGGTCCCACTCCAGACCCAGTGAATCAGACCCCCTGGGGTATGGCTGGGAACCCACATTCTAACCAAGCATTCCCCAAGTGTTTAGGCTGGCGGCTGAAGACTGGCTACAGTCTCGCTGCTCACAGTTTGGTCCTTGGACCAGCAGCAGCAGCAGCATCACCTGGGAGCTCGTGAGAAAGCAGTCTCAGCTCTCACCCCAGCCCTTGTCAACAAGATGCCCCGGTGACTCCACTTTGGACTACAGCGCTTGAGAGGATTGAATTTCAGAGCCCTCCAGCCCTCTCCAGCCTCCTAAATCATCTGAAAGCCTTTTAGCCCAGAAACAAGCCTTTCAGTTCACAACAAGAGACAGGCTCAAGATGCCAAAGTCTGCCTGATTGAAACGCCAGGGAAGAGAACGTTTCCACGCGCGGATCAAAGCAAACCTCTCATCAGTAAAGGCTGATTGGCAGCAGCGGGGACTAAGAGGGCAGAGCAGGACTGGGCAGCGAATGAGGGGGACGAGATTGCTCTTGAGGGAGAACCAGGAGGGAAGAGGAGCCTGGGGACAGAAGCAGGGACAGCCCTGCCACGTCCCTGGGGGATTCCATGCTGAGGGGCTCAGCTTCCCGGGGTTGGACAGTTGGGGAGGTTGTGCTTTTTAATCTGGCGGACTTATCAAGGGATTAACATCGGTGTCGGGGGAATCTGGGCAAAGTTAACCTTGTAACCTTGGGCAAAGCTAGAGACATTGTTGTTCGTGGTTAAAATGATCCTACGAGGAACTAAATCACACTTATTTATATATATATTTTTATATATTTTATTTATATATATATTTCTAAAACAGCATCCCCGATAGTGTAAAAGAACAACACCAAAAAAGCTAAATAGAAAGTTACTCCAATAGATAAAGAACACACAGCAAAAATCTCATCTTTTAGTAAAAAAAAAAAATTTAACAACAAATACGGGCAACTATTTCCTATGTACCCTTAGTAGACAGAGAACCACTCAGTACAGGAGAGCAAGATCAGAGCACGGCATCGGCTTCAGGGAAGCACATGGAGATGCTTTTGATGTTCACGTGAATGTTATTTATGGACACTGAGTCCTAGTTTACACATACCAGGAAAATGATGTTTAATGAGGAATTTGGTGTAAAGTGAACACCCCTTTTATGAAATGAATGTCAACTCCCCCATTCTTCCTGCAGTTTCTCTTCTTCAGCAGCCTACATATTTATATACTGCGTTTGCATGTTGCTTTTTCGGGGCTGGTCTAGAAGAGCCACTTGATTGTGGGTTCTTTGCCTCCCATGCTGATCACCTGTCCCTTCTCCCTTTCCTAAGAAGTTGATCTTAGCCGAGCAGGCCAGTGGCAACCCTGTCACACCCACAGTAGCCTTGACCCAGTCACAGGGGGATTCAGAGCATCCCTCCCCAGCCTGAAAGAGGGACGCAGGGGAGGGTGGCCACCTGGGAGCGGGGGATCTCCTCTGCGTGTTCGAGTTACCTGCCAGATACTCGATGACTGCCGCCATGTAGACGGGGGCGCCCACGCTGATCCGGTACTTGAACGTCCCTTTCTTCAGGTAACGCATCAGTCTCCCCACCGGGAAGATGACACCGGCCCTGGCTGAACGGGACAGCTTGGACATTTTCTTCTTCCCGCTCCGGCCCGACATCTTGCCTCAGTTTCCCTTTCAGCTTGCTGACACAGTGGCCTCCCGGCACTAACACAATGCTGGAAAGGAAAGAAGACAGAGTTAAGGAGGGTGGGAGGCAAACATTGCAGACACAGTGGTGTGGCCCCTGGGCACCACCGTGACACGCCTGACTGCGCCGCGGAGGCAGCTGAGACCTGGCCGCTGCCCCAGGTGCAGCAGGCAGGGAGTCAGGTGTGGTCTTCGAAGGGCATTGGCAAGCCCACCACAAACATCTCTCCCCCACCAAGTCTGCCTAACAGGAAAGGCCATAGAAAACTGTCACTGGAATGTCACCTTAAATGACAAAGCGACTTGGCAGATGTGATTATATTAAGGATCTTGAAATGGGGGAGATTACCCTGGATTATCTGGGTGGGCCCAAGGTAATTGCCAGGGTCCTTAAAAGAGGGAGGCAGGAGATCAGAGTAAGAGACTGAGGACAGAAGGAAACAGGCTCTTCCTGCACAAGAAGAGGGACGAGCCAGCCACAAGGGACCAGCCTCACTTTGGCCCAGTGAGACAGATTTCGGACTTCTAATCCCGGAACTGTAAAAGAATACATCTGATTGTTTTTAAGCCGCTAACTTTGGGGTAATTTGCTACAGCAACGACTAGAAAACTAGCACAGGTCCTCTTTGCCCATATGACTATGTCCATTATAACGGTCAGATTTGACCTACGTAATTCAGAGCCGAGGTGTATTTCCCAGATGGAAACACTTCTCTTAATTCTCCAGTAACGTAGCATCCTTTACGGAAACAGGCCAGAAAAGGCAGTTTTATTGAATATGTTCATGCAGTCACCATACACGGCAAATGAGAGGCCAGGATGCAGCTCGATCTTCTGCTCCCTGGCATGGGGAATCCAGGTTGATTTGGGGGAGAAACTTCAGAGTCAGCACAAAGAGGGGACTTCAGAACAATGCTCCGAGGGACACGCGTATAATTCACTGTTCCTTAAGGAGGCTATCTTCTGTGTGAAGATAAAATAATGGCCTGTGCCTGGACAAAGCCTCTGCAAGCCTCGCCGCAATGCAGAGAGCTGCCGTAGGGCTCGGGCGGGCTGGATCTGTTGGTGGAGGGCTGTGACCAACGAGTGGAAGATAATCCGGAATAAATAAAAGCAAATTACAAAGGACGAACAAGCAGAACCAAAGAAGAGGAAATAGACATTTTCTAGGAAATGTGTTAATAAATCAAAGCTCTCTTCCCCAAGGGCAACGCCTTCCCAGGGGCCATTTCCTCTGGATATGGAAAATGAGAAAGTCAGAAGTAAATTGAAATTGGTTCTATCCGCTGAGGCAGCCACCTCAAGCTTTGTCTAGGTCATTTTACGATGGCACCCACGATGGCAGAGAAAAGGCTCAAGAAAGTGGCTAAAAATATGATGGAAGAAAGTGCTCCATGAATGTACGGTTGATGTGAAATAGACACAAAACTGGGATTTATTTAATCTGGGTGAAAGAGGGAACATGGAGTTCAATTTTCTAAAGCGTCTGATGATTCCATTATTTCCAAGGAGTTTTACATAAAAACTCTGGAATTAACAACAGAGTGCATTCTCAACACCCACCTATTCCCAAGGTAAGTGATTCACGGATGAGTTTGGGATGTTTTGGTATATACGTCACATGCGTTATTTTAAAATGCTCATATATACTTTCTACTCTCCTATTTTATATGTCATTTTGCTACCAAAGGATGTGGGTATTCATCAGTTAAGTACAACAAAAGATGAGAAAATAGCCTCTTTAGGATATTATCCCTTTAACAGCAAGGCACAGGGATAAACAGTATCGCCGTGTTGTTTTATCACGTTGTTATTTCTTCATGTGGAAGAAACAAGATTCTCCACACTTTTTTCGAGACACAGTCTCACTCTGTTGCCCCAGCTAGAGTGCTGTGGTGTCAGCCTCACTCACAGCAACCTCAAACTCCTGGGCTCAGGCGATCCTCCTGCCTCAGCCTCCCGAGTAGCTGGGACTACAGGTGTGCACCGCCAGGCCCGGCTAATTTTTTTTCTATTTTTAGTTGTCCGGCTAATTTCTTTCTATTTTTTTTAGTAGAGACGGGGTCTCGCTCTTGCTCAGCTGGTCTCAAACTCCTGAGCTCAAATGATCCGCCCGCCTCAGCCTCCCAGAGTGCTAGGATTACAGGTGTGAGCCACCGTGCCCAGCCAGATTCTCCACATTGTCTGTGCCTCCACCGTCTGAGGCTGCTCACTGTCCTAAATCCACCTATAGATGTCCTCTTGTTGAGGAAGCAAGTACATCTTGCAGGCATAACCATCAACGTATGTCAAATGAACTTAGGTTAGGCGTCGGTACCTGCTGTTAGCACCATTTCAGGGCACAGGGGACACAGCGATGTTACCTGGCCCATGTCCTCACACAGTGTGTGCTTGCTAGCCTAGTGGTGGTGCTCGAAATAGAGGTAGCTCTTGTTATAGAGGAAAGGACTGAGCAGGAAGCCCTGAGCATGCCCCACTTTACATAACTACCATCACGTGCCCCATAACAACTGCATATACAACCGTGGTCCCTTAAGATTATAATGGAGCTGGAAAATTACCATCACCTAGCGATGTCTTAATGGTGTAACCAACGCATCTACAAGCTCACGTTTGCGGTGATGCTGGTGTAAACAAACCTGCCGTGCACATAAACGCCCAGCACGTACAATTATGTGCAGTACATAATACTTGATAATAAATGACTGTGCTACTGGTTTATGTATTTACTGTACTTTTGAATCTTTATTTTAGCACGTACTTCTCCTACTCATTTAAAAAAAGCTAACTGTAAAACAGCCTCAGGCAGGTCCTTCAGGAGGTGTTCCAGAAGAAGGTACTGTCATCACAGGAGATGACCGCTCCATGCGTGTTACTGCCCTGAAGACCTTCCAGTGGGACAAGGCGCGGAGGTGGAAGACAGTGGTACTGATGATCGTGACCTTGCGCAAGCCTAGGCTAATGTGTGTGTTTGTGTCTCAGTTTTTAACAAAAAAGTTTAAAAAGTAAAAAAAAAAAAAAAATTTAAGAATAGGAAAAAGCTTATAAAGATATAAAGTATTTTTGTACAGCCGTACAATATGTTTGTTTTAAGCTAAGTGTTATTACAAAAGAGTCAAAAGCTTTAAAAAGTTTATAAAGTAAAAAATTTACAGTAAGCTAAGGTTGATTTATCAATAAAGAAAAATGTTTTAAAGTAAATTTAGTGTAGCCTCAGTGTGCAGTGTTTATAAAGTCTACAGTCGGGTACAGTAACGTCCGAGGCCTTCACCTTCACTCACCGCTCACTCACTCACCCAGGGCAGCTTGCAGTCCCGCAAGCTCCACTCATGGTAAGTGCCCTACACAGGTGGACCAGTTTTATCTTTTATGCCATATTTTTACTGTGCTTTTTCTACGTTTACATGTTTAGATACACAAATACTTACCATTGTGTTACAGTTGCCTACAGGTGAGGTCCCCACCCTGGGGCCATGAACCAATAGCAGTCTATGGCCTGGCCCCAGAGCTCCCCTTCCCCGTCCGGGGAACCATTGTCTTCCATAAAGCTTAGGAAGGGGGGTGCGCACAGCGGGAGGTGAGCCACGGGCACAGGAAGCTTCATCTGTATTTATAGCCGCTCCCCGTCACCCGAATCACCAAATGAGCTCTGTCTCCTGTCAGATCAGCAGTGGCATTAGGGCATTCGGGCATGCTCATAGGGGCATGAACCCCACTGTAAACTGGCATTCAAGGGATCTAGATTTCATGCTTATGAGAATCTAATGCCTGACGGTCCGAGGCAGAGCTGAGGTGGTGATGCCGGCGCTGAGGAGCAGCTGCAGAATCATTCCCAAACCATCTCCAACCCCCATCCATGGACAAATTATCTCCCATGAAACCAGTCCCTGGTGCCAAAATGTTGGGGACCTCTGGAGGAATAGGCTATACCATAGAGCCTATGTGTGCAGGAGGCTGTACTGTCCAGGTTTGTGTAAGTACAGTCTATGATGTTCACAGGACAATGAAATTGCCTAACGATGCATTTCTCGAAATGTATCCCTATCGTTAAGCAATGCATGACTATAGTTAGGTGAGCTTCATATGTCATTCCTTTGGGCCTTAGTGACCTCATCTGTACAGAGGAGAGGTGGCTAATTGATCCTTACAGTTGTTCTGGTCTTAAACATTCTGATTTTTCTGAAATGCTCTTTAATATTATTTTGAAAAAGGAGGTTAGTCTCTTTTAAGAAGTTGACTCCAAAGAGTTAAGAGCCTACGCAGGCTCATAAAGATGTATTAGTGACTCCTCTAAGCCAATTATATGCTTTTTTTCAGTTACCGGTAAGTGGGGTCTGGGGAAAATTAGTAAGTCTGGCTGCCATGAAAACCCTTAAAAAGCCCATGACAGGGTGGACATGCGCTGTGGATATGGTGTGTGCTGGCTGGTCATTATCTCTCCCTACAATTCTCCCACCAGAGGATGATGCACAAAGTACAAATGCCACAAGGGCAGGAATACCCCGCTGCACGCACACACACATGCACACACACACACACATACACACACATTTTTTTTTTTTTCAAACAAAGCAGCTAGAGAATGACTAGATGTCAAGGATAAAGCCACCTAGAACTTTCCTGGTGTTGTGTGTGCTGGGAAGGAGGCTATTCACACTCTCTTGTTTTAGGATTTATTTCTAGGATCAGGTTTTAAGCCTGTAAATGACACCGACGAGTTAGATTTTATAGATAACACTGGGTAAATATTAAATTGTAGCACTGACTCAGACACGGGCAATAAACTCACACCAGACTATTCAAATAACTACTGTATTTCACTGATTTTATGATGCACTTTTAAAAAAACATTTTACTATGTCTAGAAATCAGTATGCATCTTGGCAATTGATGCCGTCGTAGATTCAATGAAAGAGAGTATTTATGGAGCATTTATTATTGAACAAGAAACTACATTAGATGTTGTGGAATATATACGACCCATGTCTTCAAATATTTTCCAGTGAAGTTGCATGACAGGCCATAACAAACCTTCGAATAGATGCTAGAGCCATGGTTCCCAAACTGCACCAAGGTACCCTGGAGCGATCAGCAAACCCATAGGAGCACTGCAGGAAGGTTTAAGTTTTCACAGTAAATGCAGTGATATTTGACCTCTGTTGGACCCCACCGCTACCAGCTCATAATGCTTCAGTTTCAGCAGTATGCTGCACTGTTCCTATTGATGCTGCCATTTTTTTTTTCTTAAAACTGAGTTTTTGGCTGGTGCTGTGATTAAAAGCAAGTGCTGGGTGAAAATCAATATGGACCAGAGAATGACAGTGGCAGTGTTCAATCTGATTCAACAGGTGCACATATAATATTTGTTTTTTGTTTTTTGGGTTTTTTTTGAGATGGGGTCTCACTATGTTGCCCAGGCTAGAATGCAGTGGTGAGATCATAGCTCTCTGCAACCTCCAGCTCTCAGGCTCAAGTGATTTTCCTGGCTCAGCCTCCCTCCCAAGTAGCTAGGACTACAGGTGCATGCCACCATGCTTGGCTGATTATTTGTAGAGCTGGGATCCTGCTATGTTGGCCAGGCTGGTCTCAAACTCCTGGCTTGAAGTGAGCCTCCCAATGCCTGGGATTACAGGCATGAGCCACTGCGCCCAGCCCACATATCCTATTTGTACTATATAGTTATTTAAGAATAGAATAAACATATTTTTTCCTTTTAATTCATGCATATCAGTTTTTCAGGCAGCTAGCACCACGTTAGGACGTAAATACTTATTAAGTTATCGGGACCTAACCACTCAATATATGGAACTGACAGGCATTTCTTCTGGCCTAGTGGTTTGGAGAACACATGATTCAGACACTAAGGACTCAGTGAATTGAGAAAATTTGGAAATTTCTGTGTTAGGGCCCGCCTCCAACAAGCTTAAACCTATACTTATAACTTGCTCAAAGTCACCATGAAGCAAGGAAAATATGAAAGTTAAAGAAGTTATTTAAAAATTTTGAGTTGATCTTTAAACATAAGCAATACTTGCCTATAGTAAAAGAAAGCAAAAAGTACAGAAATGCATAAAATGAAAAGTAACAGTCTGTCAGTCTGTCACTCCACCCTTACTACCTACCCCCAATCTCACTTCCAGAGACAACTTCACATGCAACAAGTTTTAAAAATATTTCCTGGTGGCTACCTCCAAAACTCAAGTGTTTATGCCTCTACTTCTCAATCTGCTTTCACTGTTAGAAATTCTCTATTTATGATTAAGAAGAATGAGACCTTAAGATACCTTTCCCCTCCCTTTTTCAATTATTGACAGTTATATTTTCATTCCCTCCACTGATTGCCTTGGAAACTTTAAATAACACGGTACACTTCAGTCTCCATTCCCAGCTCCGTTCAACTCTGGGCATTGCCGCTCACGTCATCGTCACAGGAGATGAAAATGTAAGCGCCCTAATCTTCCCCTCGTCCTCTCCTCTGCACCTCACCTCCCTAGTTCTGCCTCCGTCTTCTACACCTTCCATTGTTCTGGTTCATAACATATGTATTTTGTTTTATAATTACAACGAAATTGTCCACATTTTGTCTCTAGATTTATTTTGAAAGTTCAATGCCAACAGGCAGCGTTTAAGTGACGAAGACTTCGTAAATACTGCTCCCGGAAGAATCCAGTGTGGTGCCAGCATCTCTTTTCCTTCTCTGTGGCCCAGCATTACAGCCTTGTGTCCTCGTATCAAGAATGAATTCTCTAGGCCGGGCACAGTGGCTCACGCCTGTAATCCTAGCACTCTGGGAGGCCGAGGCGGGTGGATTGCTCAAGGTCAGGAGTTCGAGACCAGCCTGAGCAAGAGCGAGACCCCGACTCTACTAAAAAATAGAAAGAAATGATCTGGACAACTAAAT
>CAUYSK010095867.1:0-29413 GCA_963575035.1 Avahi laniger | reverse complement strand
GAGAGGAGAGGAGAGGAGAGGAGAGGAGGGGAGAGGAGAGGAGGGGAGGGGAGGGGAGGGGAGAGGAGAGGAGGGGAGGGGATGGGAGGGGAGAGGAGACGAGAGGAGACGAGAGGAGGGGAGAGGAGAGGAGAGGAGAGGAGAGGAGGGGAGAGGAGAGGAGAGGAGAGGAGGGGAGAGGAGAGGAGGGGAGGGGAGGGGAGGAGAGGAGGGGAGAGGGGAAGGAAGTCAGCAGGGGAGAAAGAGGGAGACAAAGAGACACAGACAGAGGGAAGGACAAGACAGGACAGACAGACAGGCAGAGAGAGCGAAAGAGGAGCGAGGAATGGAATCAGAGCGGAAGTGGAAATGACAGAGAGAGACAGATCTGCAGCCAGAGACAGCGAGACAGGCAGGGCCAAGAGACAGAGACGGAAGAGCTCAGAGGACAAACTAAAAGGGGAGACAGGACTGGAGCCAGAGCCAAGAGGCAGAAAAGGGGAGATGAGCAGGGAGAGGGGAGCCCCCAGCAGGGGAGACGCCCTGGCCTCTCTGGCCCAGAGGCTCAGGGCAGCCGACGCACAGCAAGGATCTGGACCTCGGGGCCAGGACACTGCCCGGCCCGCCCACCTGCTGCACGGAGCGTGTTGGAAGGGCCGGCCCGGGAGGAAGGGCCCTCTGTGGCCTGCTGGAAGGGCCTGGGTGATCTGGGTCCATCTCCTCCCACCTCCTGCCTGGCCCACCACAGTCCTACTCAGGAGTGGTGGCCTCGCCCATTTATAGGTGGGAAACCGAGGCCCGGTGCAGGAAAGGACTCCGAGTTCCAATATGCCATGATGCCGGGGCGGGGCAGGATGAACATGTGGGTCCTGTGCCTCCTGCCGGGGGCCATCCTGTGGACAGTGACACCAGCCCCCACTCCCACCCTCAAGGAGAACTACCAGGGCCGAGCCTGGTGAGTGCTTGCCGGGAGCGGGAGGCCACCTGGGGTGGGGGTGAGGAGCTGCCTTCACCTAGGTGCCTGGACATTTAGGATGCAGTTTGCCCGAGGCTTGTCAGTGTGGTGGCCCGTGGGCCCTGCCTGGTCAGGGAGCCCGGGTGGCCAGAGGTAACTGGGGCCGTATGACCACCTGAGAGAGGGAGCTGGCCCTGCTGGGCCACTTCGCAGAGCCTCCTCCACACCCTTCACTCCGAGCGGCCCCCGCTCAGCGTTCCACGCCTGGAGGCTCCCTCATGCCCCTGGCTGCTGGCCCTGTGCCCTGGTGGTGACACCAGCCCACATGCAGAGTTCTCTGGTCCATTCCTGGGGGCCTCCGACCAGAGCTCTCTCTGCAGGGCCGGGATCCCTCACACTGGGGCTGCGGATGACAGTCCTGTTTCTCCTGCCGACCGGGCTCCTGCGGGGTGGGCTGCGGCACCCTCGGACTGTGGTCTTCTGGAAGAGGACCACTTCCCTCCAGGCCGCGGGCTCCTGGGCTGTCTCCCTCAGACCGTGTCTACCGAGGGACATACACGCCATCCTCCTCCTCCCCCTGGGCTTCCTGGCTCCTGACTGGGCCCACACCTGTCCCCACCCTACTCTGCTTGGTGCTAAGTTCTGAGGTTGACTGGCACTAAGATGCCCCCAAGAGCACTTGAGGACAGTGGCAGGGGGGAGAGCTGGCCCCAGGCCCCAGGCGCTCCTGTACTCAGGCTGGTGTGGCCTGGCAGAGGCAGGAATAGGGCCTGCGCGACCTGTGTGCATCCGGGTATCCCTGACAGTGTCCACAGGTCAGCATCCACCACACAGCTGAGGGTACATGACGTGCTACTGCAGGGAGAGTGACCTGGAACTTCCTAATTTATCCAACAACATGTGCTCAGCATGTGTCACGTGCCAGACATTGCTCTGGGTACGGGAGACAGCTGCGGCCCAGACAGAGCAGCCCCCTGTCCTCGTGAAGCTTCCGTCCCAGCATGTGGCCTGCAGGCTCTGTGAGGACTCTCCGGCTGAGCGTGACTGTGTGTGAGTGTGAGTGTGTACTCGGAAGAAGCTCACCTTGCCCTGGTGCAGGGCAGGAGGCAGGGGATCCAGGGGGGTAACAGGTTAGACGAAGCACTTTCGCCCAGGCCACTCGGGAGCCCACCCATCTCAGGATGATACGAGGGTCCTCGGGGCCCCACCCTGCCACCCCCTACATCTCCTGCCCCCTCTCCCTTGCCATTGTGGCCTCTGTCTTAAAGCCATCACATGGCTCCATTCCTTTGGAGGAAGGCATTGCTGTCACCAGGAGGCGCCACCAAATGCAAGCATCGCCAGGAATGCTAATGAGGACCTCATTTGCCCGCCGTCTCCCCGATGCTGAGGGGCCTCTGTGGCCATGCCTGACCATTTGGATGGGAAAGGGGGAAGGTTTGCTGCTGAAGCCCCAGGCCCAGGAAGGCTGCCAACTCCTCCACCTCCATCTCCCTAGTCTGCCACAAATCCAGGCCAACCAGAGAAGGAAGGAAGGAAGGAAACAGCATCTGGCGGAGGCCTGTCTTCCCACAACGCTGGAAGGCTCAGATAGTGATTTGCCAAGGAAAGGCAGAGCCAGGATTAGAATCCAGGACCACCCAACTCCAGAGCCCACATCTGGTTCTCTGCCCACCTGTCAGGAAGGGCCCCCAATAGACTTGGTTACCAAAGAGAAAGCTCAGGTCTCTTGGCTCAAAAACAAGTATAAGGGCTCGTCTGCAGGCCCTAAGAGGTGCCAGGAAGGACAGGGGCCATGAGGGCACAGCCTCCACGTCCCTGCATAATTGACAGGAGGAGGAGGGTAGGGAAGGAAGCACCGGGCTAAGAGTGGGCGCACAGAGAAGCTGAGAGGGCAGCCAAGCCCCCTGCCAGCCCGGGGAGCTTGCTCTGGGAGGCAGGGGCTGTGTCCATCCCAGCTCGCCTCCAGTGCGTGCTGACTTGGCGAACGCTGTCCCTCACCCTCTGTTGGCTCCCATTCCTCTCCATGGACGGTGTCACTGGCCCAGCTTCCAGAGCCCCCAGGCCGGAGTCCCCACCCCAGCTCCTGAGACCTGGGCGGGGCTCGAGGCCACTCTGGCCTGGGCGCTGTCTGGCCCTGCTGGCAGCAACAGTCTCCCAAACACTTTTCCAGATGTGCCTCATTCCTGACTTGCCCAGGAGACCCACGTTCCAGTTAGAGCTGGCTGTTCCCAGGGCTGTCTGGGCCCGTCTCCTCAGGGATCCAGTGGGAGAACTTCAGGCTTTGTCTGGAGGTGAGTGGCCAAGGGTCCACCTCGGGTGTGGCCAAGGCTGTCACTAGCCAGAAGCTTCTGCGAGGTGCAGGGCAGAGAGGCCGAGGGGGAATGGATCTTGCCTCTGGGCCCAGCAGGGATTTCCCACCCACAGGCTGGGCATGGGAAACAATGACTTCATTCTCTCCGGGAGGGCTACTGGGAAGATGGAGTGTGCGGTGGGAGGGGACTCGGACACAGACCAGTCCTGACCATCTAGTCACCATCACCTTCCCACAGCTCGGATGAATTTTCTAGAATCGCTTAGGCTTTCCAGGCCTGGGGCAGAAAGCACTGACAGAGGAGGGCAGACAGGCCCCTGCGGGTGCTGGAGAGGGAATGGCAGGAATCAGAAAACACCCTTCCCCACGACTCCCTCCCAACTGCCCAGGGGCTCCCAGCACCCTTGCAAACCTCCTCCCCAGGGCATCTGCTTCCGTCCCTCTCCCGACTCTGACCTGCGGGCCCTGGCTCTCAGGCCACCCCGACAGGCCTGTCCCCACAGGAGGCCAGACTCAGTATCAGTCTGGAGTCATCCTTCGTGCGAAGCAAGGCCAGGTCCCCTCCAAGCCTGAGGGAGCCAAGGGGGTACCCAGGCCTGGAGCACAGAGACCCTCAAAGGAGACAGCATTGCCCCAGGGCCTGCTCTCCCTGCCATGCCCTGCAAGGCCCTCACCACACACCCCTTCCCGTTCCACACAGCAGCCCAGGCTCCCACGCAGCTGGCGCACCGGGCCTGGGTGTTGGCACCCACACTCTTCCTCCTACCACAGCGCCCTCATCCTCCCTCCCAGCCACAGCATCCTCACCCCTCCTCCACCGGAGCACCTCTCTCTCTCCCCAGGATGGCTGTCCCTGCGTTGTCTGTGGGATAAGGCCGGGCCCCGAAGGCAGGGCCTGGGCATCTGCTTCCCTGCACGCTGTGCGCCCAGCAGAGCTGAGCACAGGGCTGGGCGTGGCAGGGCTGATCCACAAAGCATCTTGCAGGATGGGGAACCTGTGGCCTTCTCATTTCAAGCTTATTCTTTTTTAAGCACCAAAGGAGGCAAGAAAAGCTTCATCTTTGTCTGCTGCACCCCTTTTAATAAAAGGATTTGTTCTATAAAATTCGGATTCAGTCAAAAGGCTACACTTAAGGGCCTAGAAGGCCACATGTTGCCTCGAGGCCACAGGTTCCCCACCCCTGTGAGAGGGACACTTGCTTCTCAAAGCCTGTGAATTCCTCCCTGTCTGACAGATAACTCCGGGGTAGTTCAGGGTCACACAAGCTCTCTTAAATCAAAACCGGATTTAGCGGGCCACCAGTGATTCACCAGAGGCGGAACAATTGAGTAATTTTCTAGGCTACTGCATCCCATGCACTCTCTCCCTGCCCTACCCCACCCTCACCCCACCCTGCTGCCCGGAGGGGTGCGGGTGCCCCTATTTCTGGAAAGCAGGATTTTCTGTTTTGATGTTTTATCATCAACTCTCCAGCAACGGCCCCTGCTTGATGCCACAAGGGATGAGCCACAGAGACAGGGTGGAAAAAATTGCCCTTAGCCCAGCCTAGGGATATGAAGGTTCCAGGTACCACATCCTGGGATAGAAGAAGACATTCAAGAGTTGGGCTGAGCTTCCAGACCTGACTCTGGGCGTCCTGAGAAGACAGGCTGCCTCCAGCTCCACGCCAACTCTGCTGGGACTGCAGAAGGTCCTCCTCAAAGGAGTGAAGTCACATTTTCCCCAGCCCTGCCCTGCGGGTGGGGAATCCCTGCTGGCCAGGAGGGCGGGCAACCCTTAAGTGCAGAAAAAGCTGGTGGTGGCATTTGTGCTGGGCTGTCAGCCCACGCCCTTGGGGAGGGCAGGACAGGACAAGGGCTCTGCCTGGAGCAGCCTCGGCGCTGTGGGGCCCAGGAAGGAAGTGCCGTGTGTTAGTGGTTTGGGAGCACTTCCCACTGGACTCCTCCTCTCCCCTGGGCCCGTTCTGCTCCACCTGCCCTGGGCTCCCTCAAAAACCTCTGATCTTGGCCTTGTTAGATTATAAAGCATCAAGACTGGGAGACAGGGGTCAGATGGCATTGGATCTGATGCCCTCATTTTGTGCATGTGGAAACTGAGGCTCAGAGAGGAAAAGTCACATGCCCCAGGGTCTCTTGGTGGGTCAGGGCCACGCCCTTCCTCTTCCCACTCCCTGCTCTGGATGACAAGGCCCCTTCCTTCTCAGACTCCAGCAAGGACTCAGGAAAGTGCCCCCCTGACCAGGAACCAAGAAGCCTGGGCTGCCACAGGTATCCACAGGAGAGCCCACCTCCTGCCCCCCAGCCCCCCAAGACCTGACACTTTCATGTCTCCAAACAGGGCCTGAGCCAATGTAGAAGCACATCAACCCCTCCATCAACACCGAGGTCCCTGAACTACCCCATGACTCTGAGACATCATGCTCCCCTGGGCCCCCCACCTCTCCCCCGCAGCCGGTGTCCCTGGGAGGAGTCCACAGTGAGTCCAGCAGGCAGGGACTCCAGGCTCTCTGGCAGTGTCTCCCTGCCCGGTTTGCGCCCACGCTGTCTGGCCCCTGCTGTGGGGCCCCACCCTCTCCCGGCTCCCACTGTCTCTGCCGCTGCTCACCGCTTCTTCCCTGGCTCCGGCTCCTTCTGGGAGCCACCAAGGCAGCTGATGCTGCTCCTGCCACCTTGCCGGCCAGTCACATCTTCCAGGTGTCCTCGCCTGCTCTGGATCCTGCTGCTGGAACAAGCCAGGTGCTTCCACGGCCAAAGCCCCTCTAGCTTCTTCGGTGTTTCCAGCACGCAGAGCCGAACGAGTTCCAGCCGGAGGAGCAGATGCCTTGCCGGGACGGCCTCAGTTCCCTCAAGGGCCTGACGGCGGAACTGCTTAGATGCCGGTGGGCACCAGAGCGCTAGTGAAATTCCGTGTTCAGTGTGCTCACGCCACCACCTCACTCCCAGGATTAATGTGTTCGTCTTTATGCCAATGCAGCTGTAAAATCTAATTTCCAATATCTTTATGTATGGAGCAAGGGGCCCATGAAGGCAAAAGAACCTGGGGGCCCACAAAAGTCATAATGTGGCCCTGACACCACCACTGCCGCCACCACCACCAGCCAGCAGTGCACAGGGCAGGGCAGAGACGAACACAAGCGCAAGTTCGGCTGTGCTCGGACTCAGCCCTGCAACAAGCCTGGGCTGGGCTTGTGTCCCTAACCCTCCTGTCTGCCCTGCCAAGTCACAGCCCCTGCCTAGGGGACCACAATATGGCCTCATTGTCCTTTCCCTCTGCTCTGAAAGTATGTAGGCTGCATGTACACACTCACACAAACACATGCTTGCACACACATGCATGTGCACGGAAACACAATGTGCACACGTGAACGCACACACGTGCATCACACATGTGTTGTTCACCTGTCCATATGTGTGCACACATAAAAACACGTGTGCCCAAACACGTGCATGCATGCACACACACAGTAATGCACATTGTGATCACTAACCCCCGCCACCTATGAATCCCTCTGCCACGTACACTGTGGCCTCTGCTCCTGGGCCCCTACACCCTGTCTCTCTGGCCCTTCTCAGTGCTCACAGCTGTTGCCACCTGTGCTACTCGTCATCCAGGGACCTCCCTCATCTCATCTCCTTCCCACGAGCTGAGTTTCAATGGTGGAGGAGAGGAGCTATGGGCATTTCTGTGACTGCATTGCCTTGTGGTCCCACTCTTGGGGACTCTACTTTGCTATGCATGTCCTACTGTCTTTAGCTCCAGACGGTACCCTGTACCCTGGGCAGGGGTGGGGACCAGGTCTGACCCAGCTCTCTGCTCACAGCCAGGTGGGGGCAGGCTCAGTGTGCGGGGCAGCTCGGGGAGGTTTTCAAAGCTGAGAGGAACCAGCCATCCACTGGCCCACCAGGCAGCGTCAGGAGACGTGCGCTGGCCCTCACGGAGCAGGGGTGGGCAGGCCCACCTGTGGACCACCCTCTTTTGCTCTTCCACCTCCTAAGATGTCGTGGTCATGGGCTGGTGGTACAGGGCCTAGGAGGGTGGGCAGGGCCCGCCCTGGCCCCATCTGCCCAAGCCCCCTCCCTCTGGAAGGTCTATTCATGTGAAGCCAACATTCCTGGAGCCCACAGGGCCAGCAAGATCATCTCACATGGGCAGATCGCTGTCTCGCCTAATGAGAAAATGATGACATGGCCCCCTACCCTGGGCCCCTGGCTCCCCAGCCCCCAGAGCTGCAGACTCACCCCAGCACACGTACCTCCTGCTTTGTGATCCTGCCCGCAGGTGCTGAGAAGCCGCCTCACAGGGCCCCTTTACACCCCCTCCAGGGCCCTCCTGTCACCGGGGCATTAGAACATTAGAGCAGCAGGGCCTTCAGGTCAAAGACCCTGTTGCACCAAGGTACACTGAGGCCTTGGGCCAAAGCGACTTCCCCAATGACATACATAGGGAACCGGTCTCAGCCTGCCCCTCTTCACCCCCCAACAGCAGAGTGGCACCTAGCAGAGCACACAGAGGACCAGAGAGGACTTGCCGCCCCTTCCTCCCCGCACACACCCACTCCGGGCTCACCTCACTGGGACCTTTGGAGAGCCAGGGCCGAAGGGGTTGGGGCTGCAGGGTCTGGAACTCAGGAAGCCCAGGTCCCTCACAGTGACCCTGACACTGCCCCAGCCAGGCCCAGGCATGTGAAGAAGGATACCCACAGCGCTGGCAGTAGCTTGGGATGGCAGGATGCCCTCCCCATGCTCTCTGTCCTGGAGAAGCAGAGGTCCTGGAAGTGGCCATTTCCAGAGCCAGCCAGGACAGAGGGACCGGCCAGGCCTGCATCACGGGCCTGCCCTGCTCTCCCACCCATCCCCACCCTGCCTGTCTGAGGGCTGGTGGTCAGAGGAGACAGCCCAGGCGCCGGGTGCCCAGGCTGGTGGGGGCCCAGACTCAGGAGCATAGGCAACCAGAGAAGAGCTCAGGGCAAGGTTATGAGCTGGGCGGGGAGGAGCTGACTGGTGAGGGCAGGAGAAGTCACAGAAGCCTTCCAGGAGGACGCAGGGCTTTGAATCATAGACCCTCGGGATGTGACGGGATCACAAAGGCTGCCTAAAATCACACACCAGCAGATCCAGGAATCCCCTGAGGAACCCCCGCCAGAGGCCCTGACCCCCTAGCTGGGTGCTGCCCCGTGTCCCTTCTTGTTTTCTCAGGCAGCCTACCCACCCAGGACGGTTCCTTGCATGTGGCTTCCCGGCTTCCCCTCTCCTGTGCTGCCCTGTGGGCCATGGATCAAGTGTGCTCTGCACCCGCCACCCGGAGACAGCCCCCTGGAGCAGGAGCATGGACCCGAGGACCCACCTCCCAGGGCTGCTACTCCCCAGGCAGACCACTCCCAGGTCTCTCAGGCCCCTCGGGCTCCTGCCCGATCCTGTGGCACCTCAGGGCCTGGGCTACATCATGATGTCCCCACTCACTGCTGAGAGCCCAGCACCATAGGAGAGTCACGTTGGTCCTTAAGGGAGCAGCCAGCCAGCGTTTGGAGGGTCCCCATCATCCCTGCAGGCCACACACAAACAGGGCTCCCTTTCCACACCCCTCAGTAAGCTGACCCCGCCAGAGAGCAGAACTGAGGGGCTAAATCAGAGCAAGGGCTGGCTTTGAAGGGTGGGGCTTGAAGAGTGGGCCGAGCTGCAGGGGAGGCCTTCGGTGGGGAGGTCAGGGTAGGAGAAGGGAGAAGCAGCACAGGTCTTACTTCTGTACCTTTCATATCTGTTCCAAAAGAATTTCAGGACTCCATTGGTGCTTGTCAGACTTTAATGTGAACCTGAATCCCTGGGGATCTTGTTAACATGCAGGTTCTGACGCAGCAGGTCTGGGTGGGGCCTGAGATTCCGCATTTCTAAGAAGCTCCCGTGTGATGCTGATGCTGCCAGGCCCAGGAGCACACCTTGTGCAGTTAGGGGCTGAGTCACAAGAAAAACTCCTAATCACAGTCTAGTGAAACTAAAACCAAAGAGAGGGAGGAAGCTGCTCATGGTACCAGAGAGAGATGCCACTGAGCATCCCTTTCCCTCTGAGCTTCCTGGAAGTCAGGGCAAGAAAGGCAAGAAGTGTTTACCAACTCTTACTCTAAGATAACAAAGATAGCTACCTGTCACCAACAGAAATTCTTTTCCCTGATTCTGGCTGCCCAGGGAACTAATGGAGCAGATCTTACTCTTAGGAGATTTGAAAAGCAGGCTGTGTTTTAGGAGCACTGCAGGGCTTTCTGTGGGAAGGACTCAGACTGGACACCTCAACAGGGTAAGTAAGTCCCAGATGCGAGTCATGATTCAGATAAAACAGCACCCCAGGTGCCCTGCCTGGGCTAGCACCAGGGTCAGTGCCCGTAGGAGACCACCCTTCCACCACTCACTGGCTCAGACGCTGGCTGACTCAAGCGCCCAAGCTACCGGAGGGGAAGCTGGAGCGGTAATGGGCCACTGTGCAGCCCTGAGTGTTTAGGGGGAGAGCAGCTGGAATCCAGGCCTAAGCCACAGGGACGGGCGAGATGGATCTGTGGGTAGCGGAAGAGACCCACCTCTGCCCAGTAATTGGGAAGGGCTTCCTGGAGGAGGGGACATGGCAAATAGACCTATTTATGTAAAGGAAGGGAAATGGTTTGGGGAGAGGAAGATCCAAGCAGAAAGGGATGGGAGGGGTGGGCTTCCAGCCATGGCAGGGGCAGCAGACGTTCCCTCACTGCCCCTCGTCCCACAGCCAGCTCTGAGCCTCAGAGAGAGGCTGGTGGAGGTGGGATGGCATGCCACCCTCCTGCCACCGATTCGCCCCAGGATGTCCTCATGCGAGCCTGTCTTCTCTCCACAGCCTGGAGCCATGCGGATGCCCTGCTTTCCCTCCCTGGTCGTGCCGATGAGGAGGCCTGGACCCTGCCTCGGGAGCACCGGGGCTGGGGGTGCAGAGGTGGAGAGGATGCAGGCTCTGCCCTCAGGAGTCCCCACCCGCCCAGGCCTGTCCATGTGGGAGCGGGGCCTGAACAAGGGGCTTGGGCAGTCAGGCTTCTGAAGGTGACTGGGTGCAGCCGTGGGCAGGGCACGGGAGAGGAGAGGCCTGGGCAGCCTCGCTGTGCAGTCTGGGCTTCTTCGCAAGTAGAACAGATTTGTTCTTGTGACAGGCCACCCCAAGTGGCCTTGTGTGTCACTGCAGCCTGAGGGGGTGTCAGGGCGAGCGCAGCTGGGTCCCATGCTCCTGGATCCTCAGCCTTCCCCACTCACGCTTCCAGGGAACACAGGCCTCTCTTCCCAGCCTCCTCTGTGGCGAAAGCAACGTGAGGGACCCTGACGGCTTTCCAGAAAAGGAAGTGGAAAACCCTTAGACAAATAAATCCAAGGTGCGTCTGCCTTAGCTGGAAAGAAAGAAAATGCACTTGGCACGTTCCATGAGGGCTTGGGGGCCATAGGAAGCAGGGCTTGCAGGAGGCGCTGGGCTGGTCGCTGGGCCGCTTCCTTCTGGGCAGGCCAGATAGGGGCGCTGACCCATCCCTCTCTCCAGGCTGCTCACACGGGGAGAGGTCTGAATTGAAGGAAAGGCTGGGCTCCCACACAATAGCACACGGATATAGAAACCAGGACACTCACAGATCATTTCCAGAACCCCCAAAATCTCAGGAAATAAGGGGAGATAGGAGAGGAGGGGCTCCAGGAAGCCCCACCCTCTCCTCTGCCCTGCTTGGGGGCCTTCCAGTATCCCAGCAAGTCCTCCAGGAGGCAAGGAGCACGGAGGAAGAACTTGGGCATCTGCCATGTGCCAACCTCGGGCTCTGAGACTCAGTCTCCTGCTCCATCCCGGGGAGGTTTGTGTGCCAGGTCCCTTGGGGGCTGCACATGGTTCCCATCCCTGTTGCCCCCAGTCTCAGTCTCAGGAGAGGTCACAGCTGAGGATGCGGGCCCAGCAGCTACATAGGGACACCTTGTCCCATCACTTTTCGTAAGCAGGGGACCGAAGCCCAGGGTGGGGAGAAATGGCCTGGAGGGCAACCAGACAGGAAGTCATTTATCCAGCTGGCCTGCGAGCAGCTATGGGGTCCGGGGAGAGCCGGGAAAGGAGGGTAGGGACTGGCCTTTCAGTGAGGGTTTGGGAAGGTATGGCGACAGGGGCCGACCTCCCCTGGGGTCAGTCACAGATAAGGCCCTGTTGGCCTCTCTCTATCATGACATTCCACATGGTCACACTTCTTGAACCTCAGTGAGGCGGCCCTGCCCCAATCCCTGAACCCTTCCCTCCAGCTCTCAGCAAAAGAGCCAGCATCTTCTGGGCGCTTACTGGGTGCCGGGCTCTTTTCTGAGGACTTTGCACTTAATCTTCACACCAACCTTGTGAGGTTTGTGCTGTTATTATTCCCATTTTACAGGTAGGGAAATTGAGGCTCAGAGGAGTTGTGTGTTTGTTTTGCAACTTAACTAAGGTGATACAACTGAGAGGCTGGAGCTAAGATCTAAACCTGGGCAGTCAAACTCCAGGCACGAGCTCATAACCACTCCATCCTCTCGTCCAGCCCCTTTTCTCATAGCGCACAGCCATGGCAGATGCAGCAAGGATTCCCCAAACCCAGAGACAGAATGGCACACAGACTTGGGCTCCGACCCACAGGTCCAGCAGACACAGAGGAGGTGTGGGTCTCCATTCTGGGGCTGGGAACTTGCTTTCCTCCCTGATAGAGATTCCTAGGCAGTTTCCATGGTGCCCACTGAGACCCAAATGGCCAGAGCTGGGGTCCCAGATGGGGAACCTGCGTCTCCCCATGGGCAGGAGCCCTACTCAAGGCCACCTAGGGGCTGAAAACCATCCTGCCAGCCTGGCTGTCTTCCACAGTGGACTTGGAGGTGGCCAGGCCCAACGGAGCCAGCCAGTCCTGTCCAGCTGGCCAAGGTCACCAGCCGCATGGAAAACAATGGGCAGTGGGTCCAGCCGTGGCCGGAGCCAGAACAAAAGCCCGGGCACTTCCTTGCATTGAGGTCCCTCCTTCATGGTTTGCCAAGGCAGGCGGGCCGGGGAAGCCTTCATCATGAGGCAGGGATGTTTTGTAAAGACTGCTCCCAGGAGGGCTGCTGCCACCAGTGCCAACAGACGAGCAGACAGAGAACAGCTGCTGCTTGAGCGAGACCTGCCTGCCAGGAAGCAGGGAAGAGAGAGAGGACCTGGGTGCAGGTCCGTGGGTCACCGACGTGGCTCCCCAGGCTGAATCGCTATCAATATCCAGGCAGGACATCTCTCGACTGCCCTCCTCTCCATGGCCCCAACTGAGAAATCAGCATCTTCCCTCTGATCTACCCTCCACATTATTGCCATATCAGTCTTCGGAAACAGCTTGGATCCACCACTGCCCTGCTCTGAAACCCTATGTGGCTCCCTAGTGCTCATAGCTCATGCTCCTTAGCCTGGCATTCAAAGCCCTTTGGGACACAGCCCTGACATCCTTGACCTTCCTGCCACCCCCAGACTCCCAGGCCCCTTGCCCCTGACAGTCCAGCCCCTGTCCCTCCTCCCCACCTACTCTCCTTCAGTGTCCAGCTTCAATCCTTCCCCTCCAAAAAGCCTCCCCAACTGCTCCGGACACAGGTTCCCTCCTCTGAGCTCTATGCCCCAAATAAAATGCAAGCAGGATCTGAGCTAGGAAGTTTGAAGGACAGAATGATGGGAGCACAATCAATATCAGAACAATCCTCCCTTAGACTGAGCTTCCCGTGCAGGGCAGTCTCTGTTTACATAACTTCCTGATATAATTATTAATAGCATCCCTCAGGTGCAGTCCCTGTGCTGGGCGGGGCGGGGCAGGGCCCAGGGATGGTGCTGACCATGAGTGTCCCAAGTGCCCTGGCAGTGCAACACTGGGTGCCGGAGCAGGCCACAGGGAGGTGGGCGAGTGTACTTATCACCGAAGGCTCTGAGGGCTCCGCAGGGAGGTGGGACTTTGCTGAACCTCACAGATGTCAACAGGCCTTAAAACAGAAAATGCCAGATAAGCACCCTGGATCACCCTTATCAAGAGCCACAGGAAAGGCGCCAGGTTTAATCTCAAAACCACACCCGGAACCAACGAACGGTTTAGAGACCTTGGGCAACCTCCTCCCCACCCCAGCCTCCAGCTGCCCAGGCTGTCTGCCTGGAGGCGGGGCTTTTGGGGGGATGGGCAGGTGTGGCAGGGTGGACCTTGGGTTTAGTCCCCAGGATGGGACAGGTACATAGCGGGAGGCGGGAGGGAGGAGCCCCAGGCCTAGGGGTAAGGAAACAGCACTGGAGGGGTGTGTGTGTGACAATAGCAGGAACCTGAGGCTAGATGACCAACACCCCCTGACTAGGATCTGGGCTGTGAAAGAGGAGCTGACTGAGTCCCCTGGGCAGAGGGTGGAGTTTGCACTTTCAGCTGGGTAGTCCAGGAGGGCTTCTTAGAGGAGGGGCCTTAGAGCTGTCCTTGTGGGATGGGTTGGATTTGACAGAGGGACCTGGGGAGCCAGAGGGCAGGTACCAGGTGCACCAAAGAACACTAGGGAAGGCTTCAGGCAGCAACAAGGGGCTCGCTGGAGAAGCAGTGACTGGGATCTGTGGAGGGTGGAGCATGGGGCTGGAAGGGAAACAGGAGGAAAGGCAGAGGCAGGCTGGAGTCCCCCCCGCCCCCAGCCCCTGCGACATTTACCCCATCCTGCCCCCAAACCATCTGGTGTCTGACCTCCAAGAGACCCCTGTGAAAGAGAAATGCCCCAGGAGGGCTCTTAACTAAGGATTCCTGCCTTGGCCTCAGTTTCTCCGTCTGTATTGCAAAGGCCTTCAGCAACTTCCGTGGGGGAACAGGACACAGGATGGGTATTGTGTGGGAGTATGGGCAGGAGAATGGGATGAAGCACCACAGTCTAGGAGACGGCAAGAAAGGCCACCTGCAGGCTTTGGTGACCATTGGCCCCACGCAGTGGGGTCCTGAGCCCTCTCTGTGCATAACAGGTCTTCTGGGAGCGCACACCCCTGCCCAACTTGCGGGCACCGGCAGTGTTCTGCATGACTACAGGCAGCCTGCCTGCCCCGCTCACCCACCCACCTGCCAGCCCACCCCTCGTCCTGGAGTTTGCATTAAGCAATCTCCATTATCACAAATGCTTGGCATTTTTGCCTGGTAATTACAGCTCCCACAGCCCCTGAGGATTAGGGTAAGATTAGGGAGTAGGGAGGATTCTGGTGGGTGGAGAGAAATACCTGCAAATAGACTTGGCAGCCTGATAGCCTCCTGCAAATTTTAGGATCCCCTAATAAGGCCTCCATGGCCACCTTATGGATCCTGCACTGGGCCTCCAGTAGCAACGGCCATCAGCCGTCTTTCGCTGCATCCCCTCCCCACCTCTCCACCTGCACTGCCTCCGCTGGGAGCACCGCAGTTGCCCCTCAGCCTGCCTGCCAGGGAGCGGGTGTGCAGCAGCCCTCCGAGCAGCTCTCCTCTCCTGGTGAAGATGCGCAGCCCCAGCACACAGCCAGACCCCTTCGCCTGTGCTTCGTGCCTGCTGCTAGACCTCTGGGCCTCTCATGCTATGGTCACCCAGAGGAGACCTGCAGACATCATGGACTTTCCGAGTCTCTGCTCTCACTGTTCCTTTCGGCTGGAATGATCTCCCATCCAATTCTCCACTTGTCAAAACCCTGCTGGTCCTCCAAGGCCCAGATTAGATGCTCCCTCCTTGAAGGAGCCTCTCCTACCCCTCTAAAAATACAAAGAGCCAACAATTAATGAGTCCTTGTGAGGTGCCAGGCCCTGTTCTAAGCACTTCACAATGTATTAACTCACTTAATCCTCACCCCAACTCTATGAGGTTGTAATTTTACAGATGAGCAAACAGGCCCTAAGTCAAGTGCTCGAGGCCACATAGGTGCGAAGCGTGGAATTGGCGCTTCCTCCACCCACGCCCACAAGGCGCCTGTCTTGCACGTCCCTTCAGTACTTCTTTATGGGGGCTGTTTATGCATTTCCACTGTCTCCCCACAAAATCACAAGCCTTAGAGCAGAGCTTCTGAAACTTGACCTCTGATTCAACTGAGGATTTGTTGAAGTGCAGACTCTGATCCAGTACTTGTGGAGCAGAGCCCAGGATTCTACATTTCTAAGAAGCCCTTAGGCGACGCTGCTGCTGCCGGTCTAGGGACCACACTTTGAGTAGCAAATCCAGACTAGAGCCGGAAAGTCCTACTGTTGCCGTCGCTTGCTTAGCAGAGCTGAGGGCCTGTGGAAGGCTCCTGAAGACCTGGCCTCTCACCAGCCTTGGCCCTCCCAGGCGGCGGAGGGCAGGGCTTGTGTTTTGGATGGGCTGCGTCCCAGTCCCATCCTGGTCTTCCCTTTGGGCTCAGACAT
The DNA here is from genome assembly GCA_963575035.1 of Avahi laniger. NCBI lineage: Eukaryota > Metazoa > Chordata > Mammalia > Primates > Indriidae > Avahi > Avahi laniger. The sequence goes on along the minus strand of CAUYSK010095867.1, from coordinate 13,791 downwards.
GGAGACCCTGGGAACAGCCAGGTAGAATCTGGACTCACCCCTGCCCTAGGATGTCCCCCAACAACCCTCTAAGCTCTGGCCCAGCTCTGACCCGCGGGAATTCTTGAAGTTCTGGAAATTGTTCTTACCTGTGCCACCTCTATGCAGAACAGGGTGGTGCAAATAGTTCTGCCAACGCTGGCCATCCCTGCCTGCTCAGCCATGACAGGAGGCGAAGGCAGTTGAAGAGGCCAGTGCTAGTGAGGATGTCTTTGGAGAGAAGCATCAGGGTGCGGAGCTGCCACCAATCCCAGCCATGGGGAGAGGAGGAGGTGCATCTCCACTCCTACAGCCAAGTGAGGGAGGCTCCAAAAAAACTGCTGGATGTCCCTGAGGTGTGGGACACACTCATAGCGATGACCCCAGACTCTGAGGGGGAGGGTAAAGGTGACGGGGGCAGAGCAGGCAGACAGAACGAGTGGGGAAGGTCTGACCTCCAGGATTTGGGGGGCAAAGATGGTGCTTTGCATGGTTCAAGTGTGGATTCTGCAGAAGGAAGACTCAGGGCTTCTAAAAGGCGTGGGGGAGAGGCTGGCAGAAGCACTGGGGAGCTGCCAGGAGCAGCAGGTGGACGACGGACCACCAACGCAGGAGATGCCTAGTGATGGGAGGTCCCCTTACAAGAGGAGGAACCAGCACATCCTATGCGCCCTGTCAGAGGCCATGCAGCAACACCCAGTACAGCTGCACCACACGGGGAGAGCTTGCTCTCCACACCGCCCCCGCCACCCCAATCTCCTCCTGGGAGAAGCCAGAGGCAGCTTGGGGGTCTGGGAGGACTCCTGGGGCAAAAAGACCTCTGAACGGGAAGGGGAAACTTTAATGTAATCTTGGGGGCTCTGGCCCCTCTGAAGCCTACCCACAGTGTCCCTAGAAAACTCCGCAGCCCAGGCAGAAAGCACTGCATGTGAGGAGGCACGGGCCTGCGTGCTGTTCCCGTGGTCTCACTGCAGCGTCGGATCTGGGGAGAGCAACACTGGGCTTTGCTCATCTCCACTCCAGGAAAACCTAGAGACACCAGCTGTGTGTGTACCTGCGCCTTGGCTTCTAGAAAAGCGCTTTTGTAATTTGTTGGAACTGGTCTTCTCAAGCACTACTGGGAATAGTTTGTTTTCTCCAGCCCTGCCAAAGGGACTGTGGTCAGGAGGTTAAGTGAGTTTCATTGAAAAGACACACTTTTCCTTCCCCGGCTGATAAACAAGGCTGCTGCAGGGAAACCGACTTCCTCTGCCCAGGCTTTCAGCTGGGGCCGCCTATCCCGGGCCAAGGAAAACAAATGCATAAACATTTCAGGGGTATATAGGAAACGTTTCTGCTGGAGCCCGCTGTGAATGGCTGCTGGAGTTTACACAGCAAACCCCAGGGGCCTCGGCATAGCCCAGACAAAGGAGTCCTGGCCCTCCCCTTCCCTCCTGGCCTGCTGGCTTCTCCCTGCCTCTCCCCAAAGACTGACAGTCAGGCCACTACACATGCCCTGTCCACAAGAACACAAGACAAGCTCTCTAGTTGTCTCCGCCAAATGCCAGTTTCATCTCCTACATGCCTGGTAGCTAAAAAGAAGGGATCTCCTTTTAGCCAGCATGGCAGACAGAGGGAACACAGCCCAGGAGCTGCTTGCATCCATCCCAAGTCCAATGGGGCACACAGAGACTGGGGATAGGCTGCTATCTGGTGTTCGCGACTCTCCTAGGCTCTCCCCGAGCCAAAGCAGACACATGAGGAATGCATGCCCTGGCCCACCCACCTCCACACAGCCCCCAAGTTTCAGCCACAGTGTTCGCTGGGCACAGGCAGGGTTGGCACAGGGATGGCAGCTCCTAAGGGCTTTGCCATTATGTTGTTCAGAGCGTCTCACGTGGACAGCCACATGACAGGAACTCCTAGAGGCAAGCACTCTGCCTCTGGGCTCCTCCATTCCATCCTGTTCTTGGTGAACCAGAGGAGTCCTTCACTTCGGTTTTGACACAACTCACTCACTCTCTCTCTCTTTCTTTACCAGCCTCCCAATGCATTTCTACATTTTCTCATGTTCCTTTTTGAAACCAGTAGGATAGAAAATGAATGGAGTGAATGAGGCTCAGACTACGATTTTTCCTCCACAAGTGATTATGTGATTATGGCATTTTTCCCATGCCGACCTACCCCATCTTTGCCCTGGAATGTGAGGGGCTCCACAGGCTCTGCCCATCCACATTTGCAGTCAGTTCTCTCCCCACATGTCCCCTACAGCCACACAGGAGAACCATCTCTGGTCCCTCTGTTCACCCCTATCCTATTGCCTGCCACCCCCACCCTGGCCAAGAGGCCCCTCCCTGGAAGGCTCTTTTCCCCACCTCCACTGGGCCAGGCCCAGCCCACCCTCCAGGTCTACCTCCATCCTCACAGGGCCTCCGAGGGATCCAGGTCTGCCCTGAGATGGGCTCCCGGCGGCCCTGAGCTGCTCCTGGACAGCACAGCTGATGTATCTGGTGCCTCAGACCTGTGCTGATCCGGCGGGAGACAGGATAGAGCAGGAAACCCAGACAGGGACAGCACTGGACCAGAGGGCATCACTGGCCCACAGAATCAGTTAGCAGACATCTTAGCCTGAGGGTCTCCTGAGCTTGGGAGGGCCCCTCCACCCATCATAGTGTCCACCCCAGCTGTGATCAGCACAGATCCTGCATTCCCTTTGGAGCAATAGAACAAATAAGTCTCAGCCATCAGCATGGGTTTGACTCTTGTTTTATAGAAATTCAATTACCAGAAATAGTGAGTACCCAAGGTCCCCGGGGCAACCACGTCAGAGGCCTTGTTAAAGGGACGACCCAGAGGGGAGCAAGGGAGGGATGCAGATAAAAGGCAGCAGAGACGCCGGTGGCCTGCTCGCAGTCCTCGGCAGTCACGGCTCAGTCTTTGGGAGGGGACACAGCAGCACACTGGGCCCCTCATCATGGTCCCGGGTGGGCCCTTCATGGAAGGGGCAGGAAGGCTCTGGATGCTTCTGCAGCACTGCTGGCCAGAAGGGGGCGACGCTCTTCTCAGAGACTTGCCCCTGAGGCTTGGGGTCCAGTTGTCAACCCTGGTGATGAGCAGTGGAGCCACAGGGCTTACCCACATCTAAGGTCACAGGATGGGGTCTGAGCCGTTCCAGTTCACCAACGCCCCCTTCCACCTAGGGACAGAGGGACAAGAGAAAGAGAGTTAGAGCTTTAGGAGCCCAGATAGGGGCCCATCCCTTGCCCCTACTTACTGAGGCTTTTGTCTTGGAGGCTTTGAGGATTTCAGGTTCCATGCTGCCCACGTCGCCCCTCCACACTCACGCACAAGCCCACACACCAGTCTCTTATGAAACACAAAAATACCCAGGACCCTGGGAAGCACCAAAGAAGATAGAAGTGGCAAATGATTCTCTTCTTTGTGCCATAACCTACTTTGCGCCTGGCACTGCAGGGCGCTCTGCTAATGTGAGTGATCCACACACAGCGGCTTTCCAGCAGCGCCTGGCGTTGACACATTAGAGGCACTCGTGCAGACCTAGATACAGAGAAATCCTGGAGCATCTAAAGTGCAGGAGGAGGCCAGTGGCTGGAGCCCAGAAAGACGGCACAGAGGCGCAGGAGGGGCTGGGAGCTGGCAGGGCCTTGTGAGGATTCTGGGCTTTACTCCGGGAGCCTTGGGAATGCTGATGGGCTGTGAGCACCGCAGTTAACACAGACTTTTTTAAAAATTACTTTACCTTAAAAAGCACTGAGAATAATTAAATTGCAGTTGAAGGTTAGATACAATTGAATGATAGTTCAGTTGCAAAATAAAAGCTATTGTAGTGAGACTATGAAATTTCCTAATACTTGATTTTAATACATGGCACTAATTTTCTAAAAACAACTCAGAGGAATCACATTTAGAGCAGATGCAGTATTTATGCCAAATCTGGCATGAGGTATATAGTACATATGCATATGTCCTAAGACTATATATGAACTAGGAAACAGATGTTGTGTATCTCAACAGCAGCACTAGAGCAGCGTTTGAGACTAGGGTTTGTAAATGTTTCCAAAGTGTGGGGTTTGGGTAGAGAGCAGACATCTTGTTTTCCAAACCTAAAGTTTTTTGTCAGGACTAAAGTCAAAATCCTAACCATCACACAGAAGGGAAAAAAAGAAGCTTTTCTCTCTTTAATTGTACACCTGCATCAGAAAGTCCAGTAGCCTGAGATTGGAACTGCAGTAAGAAGGGCGTGAACAGGTTCTCTCAAAGTAACATGGTTGCATTTCCCCCACAGAATGCTTGGAAGGACCAAGAGGTTTGTGTTAGTGGACCCGTATTAGTTTCACATAACGAAAGTCCAACCAGCAGGGAAAATGGCCACTGCTCTGACTCGCACAGCTGAGCAGGTTCTGGAGGTAAGACGTGCTGGGAAGGAGTGTGCTGAGCCCCAGGTCCTAGGGGCTGGGCTGATCTGTTGCATCTACCGGGTTAATGGTGCTTTAACAATCTGCAGCAACGCAATGAGGGTTTAATTGATTCTACCACACTATCTGAGATTTTCTTTCTCTGCTCATCATCTTGCAGTTTTGCAGTGTGTCATTAACAAGCTTTTATTGTACTATTAAGATTTGTAGGTAAGCACTGAAGTCTTGGACACTAGGAACACACCTTGTATCTAGATGTCCAGAGGATAGCAGAAGGGAGGCAGGAAGGAGAGGGACATTCCCGCCCTCAGCCTGGTCCCCAGGGCCCTTCACCCCATCCCTCTCCAACACTCCAACCCTTCCCCACTCTGACTCAAGTTCCTCCTATGAGTTCCCAGTTTGCAAAAACTCTCAGTTCCTGGCAAAACGGGATCCTGGCAAATGCTTCGGTGCAGGGTGAGTCACACTCATCTGCCACAACATCCGCATCACACCTCGCTGTCAGACTGCTGGATTTGCATTTGGTTTTGAGGCTTTTTACAGAACTAATCAACCCTCCGCATCCCAGCCACCAGGTGCAAATGCAGGGGGAGTACTGGAAGCACCAGAGAGAAGCAGTTCACAATTATGAAAGAAAATCAAAGCAGAAACATTTTAAAAATGGAAAGAGCTAAGATATTACCGATGTTATGCTTTTATAGGGAATGAATCGTTCCCCAGTTGGAATGGTTCTGAAAGTCTGAGTCAATTTCAAGGACAGGCAGAGAGAGGGAAGGAATGAAATGGAACTGCTTCTGAGTGCAGGAGTCGTAGCATCGAAGCCCTGGCCTCACTAACTCAGGAGGCAGCTGACAGCATGACAGCTTAGAGCAGGGTTTCTCCCCTCCGCACCTTGGGCATTTGGGGCTGGGAAGTTCTTTCTGTGGGGGCTGTTCTGTGCATAGTAGGATGTTTAGCACCCTCCCTCTGGCCGTGACAACTAAAAATGCCCCCAGACATTGCCAAATAACCCAGGGACGCAAAATCGCCCCCTGCTGGGAACCACCTACTCTGTGAAAATGCCATGGTCCCTGGAGCTCAAGTCAACTCGGTACCATGGAGTGGCAAATCATGGCCAAACATGATGGGGGCAATCGCTGCAACAGAGGAGCGGATACCTGCCTCAACAGGTTTTCAGAGCTGACGAGTCTGGAGTACTGCATGGGGGAAAAGAGCCTGTGTCAGCAAGGAGAAGAGGGCAGGCCTGGTTTCAAAGCTCCTAACTGGTAGAAATATATCCAGGGACTCCGCTTGCTCACTTTGAATTTCCAGACAAATGGCCTGTATGCAAGTTTCTGTTCCTATGCTGCAGCCAGTCGGAACGAGGAGCGGCTCAAGGGTGAGCCGCCTGGGCTAGCCCTCACCTGTGGGCCTTAACCCGTGTTGTGCCCTCCCCTGCCCGCCACCCTTCAGGATCAGTTCCCGGATTCCTCCTTGCAGAAGCATTCTGTCAGGCTACCTGCCGTGCCCCTCAGCACCCAGGCCAGGCTCCAGGGCGGAGTGGGTCTCGCTCATGCCTGAAGCGTGGGGGTGAGAGGTGCTGCTGCATGAACACGCCCCTCCACGCCAGCTGCTCCTCCCCCACCCCCAGGCACCCAGCAGAGACCTTGGTCTCCATTCACACTTCACAAAGTCCTGCCCAGGACCCACAGCCCCTGCCTCTTGCCCCCTCCTTCCTGCCTCCTCCCAAGCTCTTACCCAACTTCCACCACCTGATTCTTTCTCCTCCCCCAACACACGCAGAACCCCTTCTGGTCCTCAAAGGAAGAGTTTCCGTAGCTCTTTTCTCAACTTCACAAAGCTCAGGGATTGTTATACCCAATCAACAGAGAGGGAAACTGAGCCCCGCAGCAGAGCTAGACCTTCTGGAGCTCACACGGCGTGACGACTGCAGAGCCAGTGCAGGGTAGGTGTGTGTGGGCAGCTGAGCATCTGAAGAGAAGGGCTGGGGGCACAGTCGGGGCCGTGGGGGCACCCAGGGAACAGGGACTAGGCGAGGTGTCAGCACAAAAGCTGAGCGGGAGGCACCTCGGGCGGGTGGGGGGACAGCTGAGGGAGGTGGGTGCTCTGCCCCAGACCCAAAGAGGCACTTTTCCCAGCTGGAATTACATTTTCAATTTCTTGTCTGAGCCTCCAAACAGAAACATCTGTGCCTCAGGCCCCGGTTATGAGTTCTTTCCTCTTTTCTCTGGACTGTTGACAACTGTTTCATTTTCTCCCACTTTAGCTAGGCTGGAAGCATGAGAGAGGTCACTGCATGTGCCTTGATTGAAAATGCCCATAAATGAGTTGGTTCTTGCCGCGGTGGCTAGAGAAGAGAGGGGGTGGGGTGGGACAGACCCCACATTCCTGACACATACGAAGGTAACAGGAGACTCTCTGAGGCCGAGACAGCGAAGGGGAGAGACAGCACGGGCCCAGGGGTGGTTCACATTAGGGTGCTCTTCTCCAAAGGCAAAACCGGCAGTCTGCACTTGTGCAATGTCGCCGTGGCAACAAAGCCAGGTGACAAGAAGTCACAGTGCCCGCTCAGTGACCTTCCACTGGGCCAGGACAACAGGGCCTAAGCTCTAGTCTCTGAGCTGCTCATGACTCGAGGCATGGCCGGGGTGCAGAACTCCATTCTGGGGACCCCCATCTCTCCATCTGTAGAAGAAGGGGCTACATCAGGTGGTGTCTAAGGGCTATTGTGTGCGTCCTGTGCTGGGTCAGGTGTGAGTCTGGGCTTCTTGCAGGGCAACAGCTGGGTTTAAGGGTGGGCAGTGCCTCCTTTCCTGGATTAGAACAGCGTTCATTCTGAACTTGACTTCTAGTTGACTGTGAACTCTCACACAACAACCACCAAGTCCTATCTAGCTGTTTCTTCCATGGAGTCCAGCCCAGGGCTCCGAGGAGGGCTGATGTAATAGGAGGTAAACCCCACCTGCCCACCAGGTCGGTCTGCCTGCTGCCTGCCCATCCAGCAGGATGCATAAGACGGCCAAGGCGCACAGCTGCATCTCATCCGGGACTTGGGGCCTGACCCCAGCCTTGTAAAGGACCTGAGCTCAGGCCATGGCTCCATGCATACCCGCTTCCTGACAAGGCAGGGTCTTCCTACAGACAGCAGCACCTACCCCCCAAGGGGCAGGACCCACCTCCAGCAGGTCCTCACTGACCTTGGAGGCCACTTTCCCAAGTTTCTCCCTTTGAACTGTTTGACAATCTGGGATGAAAACAAAATGCAAAGCCTTTGTAATTCAACCCCTTGGAATAGGATTCCAGGAGGCCGGGCGGCTGTTTCCCGTCACAGTAGCATGTTACGTGAGGGGCCGTGGGGAGGCCCGGTGTTACACTCTTCACTCACCCACTTAGCTTTTCCAGGAATAATGCTGGGAACAGCCTCACGTGTTAACTGCCCAGATGGACGCACCGTGACAGGGGAATTACAGGGGGAGCAGAACACGCAGCTGGCCTTAGGAACACTCACGGGAGGTGCAGGGGAGCCGAGAGGAAAGCACCTTGGCCTAGTGCTTTACCGCAGGCCAGACGCTGGAGGGAAGGCGCCTCACTCGATACCTCACTCTCACGAGGCAGCCAGGTCGGAGGAGGCGCAGGCACGGCCCTCACCAGTCGCTAGAACGGCGGTTCTCAAACTGTGGTCCCCAGAGAGGACTGCACATCAGAAGCACCTGGAACTCCTTAGAAATGTGAATTCTCAGGCTCCTTCCTGAACCAGAAACGCTGGGAGTGGGGCCCGGCAATCCATGTTTTCACATGTTCTCCAGGTGATTCTGAAGCCCCTAAAGCTTGAGGACCACTGCTCTGGAGCAAGCCTTCCTGATGAATGAGCCACAAACAGATACGGGTTCCCCTCAGCCATCGGGGAGCTGGGTGGGGTCTGGGATGACTGGAGTCCTCAAGCCAGCTGTCTCTAGCCCTGTGTGCTGTGCAAATGTGATTATTTTTCATCTGTAGCAAGCATCAGGGAGCACTGCTTGAGCAGAGGCCGAGAGCCCACTCCCTGACACATGAAGCCTCTGCACTTCCCCACATCTCCTCACTGTCACCTGCTGGCACATGGCCATGGGGCAAGGGAGGGAAGTCGGGAACAGCGCAGCCAACAGAAGAGGAAGAGGAGTTTCAGGCCCATGCCTGCATTTGGATTGTCACTCCATGGCATGCCAGCTCTGGGCCAGGGGCTGCCTGGGGGACAGGCCAGGGCCCTGAGTCATTCTCAAATGATTGCCTGTTGGGTCTGGGCCCAAGGAGTCCAATCCTGGGCCCACGCTGGGAGGCACTTGCAGTGAGTCATGCAGTCAAATGGTTTTGGGGGAAAGAGGAGTTACTGCAGAAGGGGACGTGGAGAGGTTTCAGGGTGGTGGGCCACTCCCTGGGAGGCCTTCAACAAGGGTCCCAGGGGTCCGGAGGCAAGCAGAGGCTGCGCCCAGGGTGCACTCAAAGCCCTGCTTGGCAGGTCCACCTGCAGGAAGGATGCCCTGTGGCCTCCCACGCTGTCCTGCACAAGTGCCAAGGCCAGTGTCGCCTCTTTCCCCATTGCTGCTCTTCTCTCATCACTTTGAATGAGTGGCCCTTTGTACATGAAAGGAAAGTGACCTGCATGTGCCCTTAATCCTCCCGACGAAAGAAATACCGGCACGTGACCCCGCAGGAACGCTTCACCCCTGGCCCAGGGGCAGGCAGGTGGACGGATGGGCGGGGCATGGCAAGGATGTCCCAGCATCCCCTCCCGCTTCCCCTTCCTGGTGTTTCCACTACGCACAGGGAGTTCTCTCTTTGCAGCTCCGCTCACAGGCTTGCCTGCCTGCAGGAGGGCAGCAACCCTAAGCTCCAAGCGTGCCACCTGGATCTCAGGCAGTCAGCGCTACAGGACCTCAGCCATCTTCTGTATCTCCCCACCTCAACCCCAGCCATGTCCCACACAGGGACATGGAGATTCTGCCTGAGGTCACGGCCAATCATAAGTGGTCGAGACAATAATGAGAGCTAACACTGAGGGGCACGTGGTAATGTCCTAGGCACTCATCACAAAAACCGGTGAGCTAGGGACTGCCCTTATCCCTGTTTTATAGATGACAAAGTGATTTACAGATAGGTGAAGAGCAGTGGCTCACACTAGAAAGTGGCAGAGCCTGGGTTCAAACCCAGGCAGCCAGTCCCCAGAACCTACACTCATAAAGGCCGCAAGTCCCACTGCCTCTACAGAAGGCCCTAGGGTCCAGGTCTCCTCCCTCCTGGCATCTCCTTCCACCACACACTGACCCATGTCGTGACCCCAAGGCTTCACGAAGGGCCTGATGGAGCGTGCCAGGCATCCCTGACAGCTACAGCCCCACCAGCCCTCCGCAGTGCTGCCCCAGCCTGGGCCTGCTCAGAGCACTCACAGGGAAGTGAGCCCTGTGGACTGAGCGCTCCCTCCACTGTCCTGCGCCTCAGCATCCCCCTACGCACTCTCAGTGTTCAGAGTGGTCGAGGCTGCTCCTCCCACCTGCCCCCATGCAGAGGGTGCCGCTGCTCCAGGCGGCCACCTCCCTCCACACCCTGGCTGGGCCAGGCTTTCGCACCTTCCCATCCTGCTCCTTCTGACCTAATGGCACTTACCGTGCGTCCTTGAGGGAGGAGGGGCCTCAACAAACACCCACTTACCCCCCACCATGGGGACATCCTCAGATGCTGTCTGAAGACATGTCACCCCCGCAGAGTACACGCTCCTGCACATGGGCCCCAGTGACTGCAGACAGAGAAACCTACTTATGCACAAGCCCCCAGCGCTGCATCTTTCCAATCTGTGGGGTCTCAACTAACCACACCCCTCTCAGGGCAGTCCAGGAACCGATCCTCCTTTCTGCAGCCCTGACCACTCCAACCACTGCACCCCCCAGCCATTCACTGTGAGGTTCAAAGCCAGAGAGGGGCCGGACTCACTTGGTTCTGATGCAGAGCTCGAGGGGTGGGACAAGGTCATTGTCTCTGTCCTCAGGGATGGTCTGGGTGGTGTCTGGAGAGGAGAGAGAGGCAGACACACATCAACTAGGGCCCTGCACTCACCTTGAGGTCAACATGGACAACCCTAACTCCTGAGGCCCAACCCTTCTAGTACCTGTCCTCTCTTCTCCATTTCCACTGGATCCGCCCTCATGCCTGGTATTGGTCTCACCTGGACAACTCACTGGTCCCTCGCCTCCAGTGTCTGCTTCAGCTACCACAACATTCTTTCTAAAAACACATCTTTTCATGGCTCCCTATTGCCTGAAGAATAAATCCAAACTTGTCAGCATCGTATTCGGGGCTCTTTACCATGCAGTCTCAACCTCACCTTACACCTGATGCCATCCACTGCTCAAAGCCCAGCTCCGGTCCCCTGCTGTAGGAGGTCCTTGCTAACATTCGCTCTCTGATCCCCAAGTCCTGACACTCAAATCTGCATTGTTCCCTGACTATCCCAAGGGGGCATGTTAAGGCTGGTTTCCCTGAGGACGCCTGGGGAATGGTGGGCAGGTGCCGTACCGACTGTCAGCCGGATCTGCTCCTGCTGGTTGGCCAGGCCGTCATAGTAGTACAGGTCGAAGAGCCTCTCGGTCCTCCAGTCACACAGGAGCTCCTGCTGCAAGCTGAACAGGACGGTGAAGTGGCTCTCGCTGCATACCACCCAGATGGGAAACCTTGGGGTCTTCAGGAAGCAGCCGACCTGGATGGAGGCAGAGGCCTGATGCAACGTGTCGTCCCCAGGAAAGAAGTCAGGGCATTTTCTGTCCAACCTAAGGCAGGGCTGACCTCAGAGAGGGCTTGTTGAGGATCACGTCCGTGTCTGACACTGGGAGCCCCCATGCTACCAGACCACAGGCCTGTTTCCCAGAGCCACACCTGCCCTGCCACCCCTGTCTGCTGCTGCTTGCGCAGTCTCTGCCACACAGACCTGAGACCTGGCATCACCCCTCCCCTTCAGCCCCCACACCTAAGGGTTCCCGATGCTGCCCATTCTGCATCTAAAACTCCTCAACCCCCGGCCTCTCAGACCTCTCCTCAGGTTTACTCAACACCCCCAACCTGGATCACAGCAATGACCTCCTAACCAATTCTTCCCACGCCCCTCAAACTAATCCAGCTCGTCAACCATGCCTTTGTATGCTCTGCCCACCAGCCTAGAGCTTGCCTCCCCTTAGAAAGCCTGCATCTCCCAGCTCAACCAATCAAGGAAGGGGGATAACTTCCTCCTTGCAGCTGCCAGGGGACACATTATGAAGTGCCTGCCCACCTAGACCACAGGACATCACTGTCTCACCATGACGCCTTCCCCTGCCTCTTTCACGCCAGAGTACCCTTACTTATAGCCACGAGCCCAGGTCCTCATGGATGAAGCAGGACTTAAGCTAGAACGACATCATGAAGACAGGTAGGACTGGAGCCATAGGGAGCCAGGAGGGAAAGATCTAGTGAGCAGTCTGTAGGGGATGCCAGGAATGAATGGCCACAGAAGTTCAGAGCACAGAGTGGCATTTAGGAAGGCTGCAGGGGAGGATAAGGCTGAGGATGTACCAGGGTAAGGCGTGTGAACTTCCCGATGAGGGAGTCCTTGAGAAGTTTCCAGCAGGCAAATTTCATTGTACAAAAGTATTTGGGGAAGACAGGCACCTTGGAATAAACATCAGGGCCCTCAGCACTTTGCTAGTTTCTTGCCTGCAATGGGGAGAGTGACCAAGCCCTGAATGCCTGGCCCTCTACGCACTCTCCCTGTCCCCTGTGACTCCCTTGGGCATGGTTCTCCCCACGCTGGGCCATGGGTTATTTGGCTATGTACATGCCATGGGCCAGGCTGATTCTGGCCTAATCCCCACCAGCCCCAGGGAGATGTTTGCATGCTCAGGTATTTACAGCCAGAGCCTGTGGATTAAATAAAGAATGGGAATTATTTTTCCAGTGGGGAGAAGGGCATACTTTCTCGAGGGCCGTCACAGAAGTGCAGTCAGGCAGCTCCCGCCCGGAAGCTGACTCTGGGCTAGAGGTGTCTTGGACAGCGGGGCTGTACTCAAAAGATCCTGAATCATGTCCCCAGTGAAATGCGTGCCCATGGGAAGCCACCTCCTCTAGAGGGCAGGAGGATGATCTTTACAACTTGCTCAACCCTTTTTTATTGTTGAAGCCCCCCTCGCCCTCACCACCAGGGCCTCACCCCAGCCCTTTGTGACATGAAAGCAGACTGCATAGCTCTCTTCTTGGTGGGGTGTGGGGGAATTAGATGTCTTAAAGGACGTGGCTGGGTGTGCCTAAACCAACCCCACTGCACACTTGGCTTCCATTCCATGCCAGAAAGAGGCTTTTCTATTGAGGGCATCGCCTAGAACAGGGAACCCTGAAGCCAGGATCTAGTGCTCATTCACGGCAGGGAAAGAGCCCCGAAGCCAACCAGGGAACAGGCCTTTGCACAGTCAGCCACCATGAATTTTCCATCAGAGGGACAAAAGGGCAGCTTGCCATACATGAATAATAGTCAAAAGATTAAGGGTAAAATAGCTGCCCAGAGAGCTTATAAATGAGTTTTTTCATTCAGGAGCCCTTTCCAAGTGGGTGACATTTTCCGGAGGTGAAATTCACTTCCTTTGAATTCTTGGGTAACCAAAGGCTTGGAGCAAGGTGTGAGGTAGGGATAAGGGGGCACACATTTCCTCCAGCACAGTCTGAGGCTTTCTCCTGGTAGCTGAACAAGCAGCACCATTAGAGATTACCTTTTATGGTGATTCTTAATCTTCTGGGGAGGTTATGAATAACCTAAAGACATCCGTGGATCACAAGATTAGAAACACAAATTTAAAAGGGTCAGGTATACCTGAGGGTGAAGAAGAAAATACACAAGAGTTGGAAAAATTATTTGAGGATATAACGGAGGAAAATTTCCCAGGCCTCGCTAAAAATCTAGATATCCAGGTAAAAGAAGCTCAAAGAATTCCTGGGAGATTCATTGCAAACAGGAAGACACCACATCACATAGTCATCAGACTGGCCAAAATAACCACAAAAGAGACCCTCCTACAAGTTGTAAGGCGAAAGAAGCAGGTAACCTACAAAGGAGAACCCATCAGACTAACTGAGACCTTATAAGCCAGAAGAGACTGGGGCCCCATTCTTACTCTTCTCAAACAGAATAATGCCCAGCCTAGAATCTTGTACCCTGCAAAACTAAGTTTCCTATATGAAGAAGAAATAAAGACCTTCTCAGCCAAGCAAAGATTGAGAGAATTCATCAAGACAAGACCGGCCCTCCAGGAAGTACTCAGAACAGTATTACACACAGATCAGCACAATAAACACTACCAATGTAAAA
>CAUYSK010095864.1:0-31059 GCA_963575035.1 Avahi laniger | reverse complement strand
GAGGTATCCCAAGAATGGAAAAATAAGCACCACATGTACTCACCATCAAATTGGTATTAACGGATCAACACATAAGTGCATATATAAGAATTACATCTATTAGATATTGGGCAGGGGGGAGGGGGGAGGAGGGAGGAGGCGACGGGTATATGTGTACACAAAGAGTGCAATGTGCACCACGCAACGGGATGGACATATTTGAAACCTGGACTGAGGGGTGGAGGGGGGCAAGGGCAACACACGTAACCTAAACATCTATACCCTCATATTATGCTGAAATTAAAAAAAAAAAAGATTGTGACTCAATAACAAGACAAATAGTACAATTTTTAAAATGGGGCAAAGTGAGGCATTATTTATTTGTTTGATTAGCTACTTAATTTTGGTTTGCATTTGATTTCATTAGGTTTTCCTAAAACAGGACTTCTATAGAATGTTACAAGCAGCCTTTCATTGTCTAACTTGTAATTCTCCTTGATGATTACGTTTAGCAATTATGTCAAAGCCCTGACTGAATTCCTTCAATGCCTGTGCCTCTGCCCCACCCCTGATCCCTGCATCGCCTTCACTTAGGAGACAGAGCCAAATTTCTAAGACCTTTCCTGACCTGGTATCTGCACACCTTTATAGCTCGTCTCTTGCCACTCTCTCCCTTGAAGTTTCACATACACCAGGCATATCAAGTGACTGCCCAATCCTCAGGCACTCCCCACATGACTTTTCATGTCTCTCTTCATTTGCACAAACTTTCTTTTCTGCTTAGAGGCTCAGCTCAGATGTTATCTCTTCAGTGAAAACCTTTTTAACCAACTATACACCTGCACCTTGCACCAGGCAGTACTAGTTGTTCTTACACTTGATGCTTCTAAATATTTTGGACGTATCTCTAGTATTGCATTTCTCACATTGTACTTTTAAGTTGTTAACATATATGTCTCTCCAACCATAATATATACACCTTACATTTCAGGCAAAATTATATCTTAGCCACCTTTTTATTCCCTAATGTGGCTGGTACACAACTGACACCTAGTAAGAGCCCATTGAGTGATAAACTGAATGAATGAATGCTGCTACATAACCAACTTTAATACTAAGAGTACGTACTAGGGGTAAGGTCCAGTGAAAAATTGCCTCTGAAAATTTACAGATGTAAGGTATTTTCATTTATCTGATGGAGTCCAGAGGTAGGAGAGAAGAGGAGAGTGCCTTGGAAAAAAGGAAAGTATAGATTTATAAATCTGCAAATTACATGCTCCCTGACTCCAGAATAACTTCCTCATCATACAACCAAATCTACTTTAGAAAACTATAGTATTGACACCTTAAACCAAAAATTTTCTGAACTCATCACCAAATTTCTAGCACCATGTCAAATTTTTGTCTATGTTCAGTTGTTCACTCCTATCTCATTCAGATACATATCATTTTCTGCATATCCAAAGCACTCTGAAATAGATCTATCTTATTGCTCACATTTGCCCATATATTAGAAAGAACTCTCTTCCCTGTTACCCCACGAAGCTGGGATCCTCTTGAATTGAATTCAACGCTCATTCTTCCATCTTCTTTACAGTGCCTAGGACAGGGATTATATAATGTAGGGACTTATCACATAAATGTTTAATTACAATGAATAGTGTCATTTGGTTAGTTTGTTAATTAACAATTTCGTTCAACCCTTTTGTACTAAATTCTACCTGCTGTGTTCTCAAGCAGAAAAATGAGGGACTGCATGGATAAAGGTGAACTGTGACTTTGGGGACTACAATGGAAGAACTGAATAATGTAGATCAACAACAAAGAACTATCTCCTTTGAGAGAAAGTGTGTACAGATTACTAATGGTGTACTGGATATTTGCATGTCACTCAGGGCTAAGTCAATCCATGCATCATATTCCTCTGGCCAGAGTGATTGATACAGGGGGTAGTACCTAACATAAGTTGATAAAATAAAATGTATCTTGGGACGTTAAGATGGGAATGCTTGGTTAAACACTTTTGTTCTTTGCCATTAGATAAAAATTTGGAAGTAAGTAGACATGGAAACTACTGGAAGCTAGCTTGTGACAACTTGATAATGGAGTCAACAAAAAAGGAACAGGGAAAGTGGTGGGAGAGATCCTGAAGACATCATTTAATAGCCTTTATATAAGCACAACAGAAGCAAGATATGCCCTTTAATTGTTCAGTTACTTGGGCCAGTAAGTCCCAAGCTTTACTTGAATTTGAGACAAGATTTCAGTCACTTTCAGGAAAGTGAGCCCTAAAATGTAAATGAAGATAATAATAATACTAATTACTATTGATTTTCTGCATGTATAACACATAGTATGCTAAATACTTTGTTTTAATATCTCATTTAATACCAGTGACAACCCTATGAGTCAAGTTCTAGTCTTCCTGTTTTACAGACGAACAAATAATTTTATAAATCCTGTTTGTGCTCATAATAATAATAATGTCTATCTCTCATTGAGCCTGAGTTTTCCAGGCATTATACTAGGATATATGTGTGTGTGTATGTATGATGAAACAAAATTGCATCATCATATAATTTATTGTGGTAGGCATTATCATTAGCCTCAAGAGGAATGGAAACTTGGAGAGATTAAATGACTTGCCCAAGGTCACACATGTAGTAAGTAACAGATGGAAAATTTAAATAATGTCTGATTGACCTTTATTTGAAGTTATATTCATATACAGGAGAATTGGATTCTATCCCTGTATCTAACTCTCATTAATTTTGCAAGCCGCTTCATTTCTTTGAGCCCTACTTTCTTCATAGTGAAATGAAGATAATTACCTAATACATTCTCTACTTTCCAGAGATATTATGAGGCTCAAATGGGAAACCGGATATAAAAATAAGGCATAATGCCCCATATAAATGTAATTTACTATAATTATTATAATTTTATAATAAAAATGGGTTCCACATTCAGATCATTAAGCACATCAAATCAAGAATTATCTCTTAATAACGACATTTATTATTGTTTGGACATCTTAACTATTCAGCTAGAAGTTCAATGTCAAAAATCAGAAATTCATAGGGTATACTTTTCCTCCTACAGTCATGCTGTTTAACAATAGGGGAGTCCAATTCCATCACTTACACTTTAGTGATGCATATGTGTTTAAGTTAGTGTCATTTATCACAGAAGGATGATATACTATGTCTCTTAGTGTCAATTATTTTCAATTTTTACATTTTATTGCACAATTTTCTTAGTTCATCCTAACTGTGATAGAAAGTACTGGGGTTAAGAAACAAGACCACTGCTAAGAAAATCTCAAGGCTGAGTTCACTCAATTATATCACTTATGAGCTGTGATCTTGCCTGTGTTTATACTTTTAAATTTGACAATTAGTATAGGGCATATTGAAGATAACTCAGAGATATTGCTAGAGAAAAAAAAATAAGTGCAATAGCCATGAAAATTCCCTGAAGAAATAGGAGCAACAGAAGAAACCTCAGGGGAGATAAATTCATTCAGCTCGGAGTCCTGTCTCTAATTGCAGTCCCAACAGGGCTAGAACTTGGACAATCTTTAGCTTTCATGAAAAGAGAGAATGTAGAATCCTGGGTAGAGTTAAGATGGAGCAAGAATCATATTGTGACAGGAATAGTGAGCTGGGCAACAACCTCACGCTGAAGACAGATCACTGGGGTTAGTGGTTTTGTGGAGAGAGACAGGAAAGAAGATTACTCACTCACTGCCTTGAGGATGGAGAGCAGGAGTGCTGAGAAAAAGGACATCATCATATATACCCCAGCTTTTCCATGCCTCTTATCCAATCTTTTTCTCCCTGGTCTAGGGCAAAAAGGCCCCAGAGAGGTCAATGGGAAAAAAGAGAAGCAGGCGGGAAGCAGAGGATGGGCTCAAATGCCTATGGTGTAAGTCAGAAGGTTGTCAGGAATTCACACTCACTATTAGGATGATTCCTCTGGAACTGGACCGGAATTTCCTCAGCTATTCACATGGCTCACTTTCTCACCTCCATCCCAAGCCTTTGTCCAAATGTCACCTTCTCAAAGAAGCCTACCCTGGCCACCCTATTTAAAACTGGAACATTCCTCTGTATACTTTTCCATTATTTTCACCATTTCATTATCTTTTTCCTTTTCTATAGCATTTATCACATTTCAATATACTGTATAATTTACTTACTAAGTTTATTAGGTTTTTTTCATGTCCCTTTTTCAGTGAAGCCAGATATATTGTTATTGGTTTTGTTCACTGATGCACCACAAATGTCCAGAAAGAGAAGAGTGGCCCTGACCTTAGAGAGCTGACCTGGTCATATTAGCTCAGCCTGGACATTGCTAGGAGCTGGCCTGGGACTCTCTCAGCAAGGTCTTGGTGTTCATGTTGAACATGAATAATTTCACAGAGCATCAACATGAAACAAGGCCACTCTGTGACCATGATAGATCAAGACATAACGAAAACCACTCCATAGTCACATCTGAACCCATACAAAGCATACACATTGTTAAAGTCAGAAAAAATGATGAAACATTCCCCTATCCTGCCTAATGTGAGTAATCAGTGCTTCTTCTGCAATTACAGCTTTACACTTGCTTAAGTTTGCCCTCCTTTCTCTTTAAGATTTACTGAAATATCCAGTCATAAAATCGCCACTACTTTCTGACAGCATCCAACCTTGAGCACTGCTTTGCTTCCTTAAATCCTCCCCCAAATTTCCTAATATAAGCCCAAATCCCACAAAAAACCTTTTATAACATCTTACTAAGATACCTCATGGTGTGCATTCCCCTGCAGAGTTGTTTCTTGTGGTCTTTGATTAGAAGGCATTCATAATGGATACATAAAAATATTTCATTGAATGAGTGTTGTGGATATTCTGCTTAAACACCAGGGGTCTAAAGGCCTGGTGTTCCAGGTATAGGCAAAATTTCAACTTCATACCTTTATGCACAAAGCAATGTTAGAACTCCCCTACCTTGCATATTTCACTTCTCCATCTAATCAAAGAAGCAAATTAGTGAAAAAATCATTTCCATTTTCTTAGAAAATTTTCTAACTTTCCCATAGTTCACATGTAAAACTCTAGACCAAAGTATGTGCCAATTGACATACTGATGCTGAACATAAAGAAGGGATCCAAGCACAAGGCTGTCTTATAAGCCAGGAGCCTTCAATGCATATGGGAAATGCTGAAGATCATAACTTGGAAAGGACAGGAGGAGAAAAACTGGTTTAACAGTGTTCAAAGAACAAAAAAGGATAATGAAAAAATTGTTATCTCTGTCATTTTAAATAATTTTCTCCTCTATCCCCATTTTTCAAACATGAATTATTGAAGTAAATTGGAGGGAGTAAATGGGAGTAAGGAGAATATTGTAAAATATGGCACCAAAAGATATAATTTTATGGCATATAAAATTATGTCAAATATTTACATCTTGGAGTGAATGAATGAATGGGTGATTGAATGAATAAATGTCTGTATACAGAGTCTATGTTTCTTTAAAATTGTTATGTGTGAATGTTTTTATCTCCTCCAAATGTATGTGTTGGAAACCTAATCACCAATGTGGTGGTATAAGGAGGTGAGGTCCATGTGATGGATTAGTTCATGAGAGTGGAGCCCTCATGAATAAGATTAGTACCCTTGTAAAAGAGATCACAGAGAGCTTCCTTTCCCCTTCCAGCATGTGAGGATACAGCTACAAGGTTGGTCTATGAACCAGAAAATGGGCCCTCACCAGACACTCAATCTTTTGGCACCTTGTTCTTCGAATTCCCAGCCTCCAGAACTGGGGTAAATAAATTCCTGTTGTTTATAAATGACCCAGTTTATGATATTTTGTTATAACAACCTGAATGGACTAAAACAAACATAAATCATTACTCCCTCAAACAACAAATGATGGAGTGGAATCTGGAGTTATGCAATAGGTGACCAAATCTGAAACTTTTTAAAGGACACACTAGATAGCAAGAACGAATGCATCACTGGGTCTACGTTATCTAGATACTCACCTCCATTATAAAAAAAAATTCTGGTATTAACTAGGAATTTTAGCTGGACGTTGAAAGAAAAAATCTGCAAGGGGTGTGAGGAATTCTTTCCAATAATAGATTAGCTACTGTTGCACAAGAAAGAGGACATTAGTTCTATGAGGTCTCAAGAGGCAAAATTAGGATATTAGGGAAGAAGATAAAGTGCCAGATGTTGGTTTACAAAAAGAAATTTTTTTCTCACAGATATGTCTGTCTTAAGCTGATCTAGGCAGCTCTCAGGATATTGGGAGCTTACCCTCCCCCCTAAAATGTATCAAGTGAGGCTGGATGACAACTTGGCAAGAGTGACCTAGAGGGGGTTCAAACACTAGAGCTCATGTTGAGCAAGATGACATTTCCTGGCCTCTTCCAGGCCTGGCAATCTATGTGACTATGAAAAAGAACAAAATGAAAACTGCCACCAATTGAACAAAAGTGAAGTGATTACACTTTACACTGGACCTCATGCAACTAAGAAGAATGTCTTGGAGTAGAACAGCTAGATTTTCAGTGTCTCTGGCCTCTCAGGTATCTGATGGCCAGAAGGTAAGGGGGTAACGGTGAGTACAATATCCACTTCACTCCGAAGTTAAAAGAAACTTCTTAAAAATGTGCTACCACTCTAATGTTTTTTTTTCTTTTTGTCTGAGAGCACAGCTGCTATTTGACAATTTTCTTCTTTACATCTTTAAAAATACTTTGGACTTCATTCAAGTTAGTTTTAGAACTATATTACAGTAGTCAATACACAAAAGCAAAAATACATGAGGAAAAGCACTCTTCAAATGAGTCAAGGTAGCATGAAATGGAGGAAGTGATTTGGTGGAGAATGGGACTACTGTTACTGAATGCCTATTTTAGCCCAGGCTAGGCATATGCCCATTCTAGACATTCTGCATTCCATGGTAGCTCTGTAAGGTTAATAAGTTTGACCCCATCTAATAAAAACATACACTGAAGGAATAACAATATAGCTCACATTTATTGCATTCTTATTTCCTACTAGACACTATTCTAAGCACTTTGCATACCTTATCATTTTTCATTCTAATGACAACAGGGGAGAGGGACAGATGCTTTTAATTACCACATTTTACAGATGAAGACACTAAGATCCAGAGAGATTTGGCAATTTGTAATAAACAGCGGAGCCAGGATTTAAATACAGATATTTTGACCCCTGAACTTATTGGGCACTCAAGGCTGATAGATTCAGAGGTTTAAATACTGCTATTTTGTTTTTTTTTTTTTTGAGACAGAGTCTCACTGTATTTCCCGGGCTAGGGTGCCATGGTGTCATCTTAGCTCACAGCAACCTCAAACTCCTGGGCTCAAGCGATCCTCCTGCCTCAGCCTCCCGAGTAGCTGGGACTACAGGCATGCGCCACCATGCCCGGCTAGTTTTTTCTATATATTTTTAGTGGTCCAATTAATTTCTTTCTATTTTTAGTAGATACGGGGTTTCGCTCTTGCTCAGGCTGGTTTCGAACTCCTGAGCTCAAACAATCCGCCCTCCTATGGCCTCCCAGAGAGCTAGGATTACAGGCGTGAGCCACCGCGCCCGGCCTAAATACTGCTATTTTAAAGACTGATGTGTATGTGGTGAGGGAGGTCAGAAAGTGATAAGTAGGTTAAAGTGGTGAATGGGAACTGAAATAGAAAGGCCAATGCTGAAGGCAAGATACTTTCAAATATAGTGTGTTTACCCAAAGGCAAAGAGCAGAGAGATGTCCGAATATGAAAATGAATACCTTACATCTGGGCCCAAAATGAACTTGAAAACATATTTGTGAAGAGTACCTAAGCAATTGCAGTTTCTTTTTGATGTCACCTTGAGAACCAGAGAAAACTATTGAAAGATACAAAGCAAAGAGCAGATTTGAGGGTGAAAAAGAACCTGCAGTGAGGCCAGATTCCTTTCTGCCTCAACACTGACTGAGGTAGACATTAGGGAGGTCTGCCTGTCTCTAAAAGTGCGCTGATTAGTAATTGTGAAGAAAACCTCGTTCTGAATTTTCGAAGTGTGTTATCCTGTTCTTATTCTTTTGAAAGCAGTCATAAAGGAAAAATCTTTGATGATAACCTAGATCAAGAAGATGGCAGAATCATTTGGTTTTATGAATGATATGAAAAATTCTGTGTAAAGGAATCCTTACAACTGTACCTAGATAGCAGGGTGGGGAGTGGTGTTTAAGAAGCAGTGATCCAGCATGTGCCAGTTAGCTACAGAGATTCTCCCACTAGGACACCATGGTCACATTCTTTGGGCATGTAAGCTATCTTCAGTTAAACCACCTGAACCACATGGGGTTCTTGCTCCAGCACTTTCTCTACTGAGAAATAACCAGGACTTCAGTATAGTTAAGGCTTCAAGGAGAGCAGTTAAAATGATAAAGGTTTCCATGGCTAAAGTGTCAGGATTCAAGCTGAGCTTTGATGCCCCAGCTCTCAAACAGCAGGAGCAGCTGGAGAAAGCAAATCGAAATTGCAGGAGTCTTGTTGAACTGCAAATAAGCAGGCTCCCAGAGACCAGAAAAAGGAAAGAAGGATAAGGCAAGCCACAAAATTGAGTGAGCTACCTTATCATTATGATCATAAATAGAAACAGATAGTACTAGGTGGGGTTTTGACCTCAGGCTACACATTTCCATCTCTGGGTCTTGGTTTCGTGATCAGTAAAATGATAATAACACCTCTCCTATATAGGATTATTGTCAGGCACAAATCAAAGTGTGTGTTAAAGCCTTTTAGAAATCCTAAAGTGTGTTAACATGCTAATGAAAACATTTGATCCCTATGGTTTTGGTCTACTGATTTCTTCTCATAATAGTTAGCAGTCCTTTGTTCTTTCTTAGGTAGTAATATTTACAGAAGAGGTAAAATTAATTGTTTGGATGTTTTCTTAATGTTTCAGTCCCCATAAATTCAGTAGGGGAGTGGTTAAATGTGTGATTGGAGGATCATTCAGTAATAGTTCTCTGCTTGAATGCCAACAGAGGGTAAGGGAAAAGTTGAACCATGAAGCAGGCACTTAGATACTAAAGTGGATGACCCTTGTGCTAACTGAGGAAATGAGAAAAGTCAGTGAGAGAACTCAGGAAGTCCATGAAGGGATCAAGGCAATGGGGTGGGAAAAGAGGTTGTGAATAACCAAATATATGTCATTCTATCTAGAATCTGTATACCAATCTGTGCAACCTAACTTAGTAGGGGGAAAGCTAAGGTCTGTGAGAAGTTACAGGTCAAAGAATATATGACATTTTAATAGATCAGTACAAAAGGACCAATGAATCTGAAGTAATCAATCCATTCACAACTGAGCCCAGTTCAGGATACATGGGACAGATCTATACCAGTAATTCAATGTGGTAGGATCAGAAATAAGTTGCACTATGTAATCACCTTAAAAATTACTTCCTTAGAAAAGTCTTTCCTGAATTCTCCTTCCCACCAATCAGGTTCCCTTATAGTCTTTCATTGCATTCTTTACTATTGCTTTATACTGTCAATAAGTATGTAATGATGTTTTCATGTGATTATTCGTTTAATATCTGACCTCTTCCTCCATTAACCTGTAAACTCCTCGAAAGAAGGTATTGCTTTTGCTGAATCAATAAATGTACTTGCCAGTGGAAAAGAAGGAAAACTCTGTAAAATAATTTTAAAGAGATTTATTCTGAGCCAAATTTGAGGACCATGACCCTGAGTCACGCCCAAGAGGCTTGAGCAAGTGGACTCGCTGAGATTGGGTTACGGTTTGGTTTTATACATTTCAGGGAGACAGGGGTTACAGGTAAAGTCGTAATTCAACACATGGAAGGCATACATTGGTTTGGCCCGAAAAGGCAGACCATTTCGAAGGGGTGGGGTCTTACAGGTTATGGGTGGGTTTAAAGATTCTTTGACATGTAATTGGTTAAAGACACGAAGCTTTGTCTAAAGGCCTGGAATGTTTTAAGATACGGAGAATGGATTAATAAAATGTGATATATGTATACCATGGACTACTACTCAACTACAAAAAACAATGGTGATCTAGCACCTGTTACATTATCCTGCATAGAGACTGAGCCCATCCTTCAAAGTGAGGTATCACAAGGATGGAAAAACATGCACCACATGTACTCGCCATCAAACTGCTACTAATTGATCAACACTAAGGTGCTCACATGGTAGTAATACTCACTGGGTGCCAGTCAGGTTGGGGGGTGGGGGGTGGGAAGTAGAGTGGGTGGGGTGTAAACCCACAGCTAATGGAAATAGAGCAGAGTGTATTAGGGAAGGACATGCCCGTAGCTCTGGCTTGAGTGAGGCAAATGCATTTCATGTAACCAAAATGTTTGTGCCCCATAATATCCTGAATTAAAAAAAAAAAGAAAACGAAGATATGGAGGTCTGTTAATCAGAGACAAGCCATGGACATATATTTGTTGTGTAAATTGATGACCTGCAGATGTTTTATTTCATACCCTTAGGCCTGTTAATGGATTATAAAGGATATCTCCAAGAAAGGAGGGGGCATGATGAGGCATGTCTGACCTTCCTCCTCCTGGCAGGCAGTTTAGTTTTAGGATATCCCCTTGGCCAAGAGGGCATCCATTCGGTCAGCTGGTGAGGGGGGAGCCTTAACATTTTATTTGAGTTCACATTCTGTTCTGATTTCTTCAACTCAAATGATCTTGTCATCTATCTCATTTCAGTGATATGTGCCTATGGTCATTCCTTAGATATGGTCATTACACAAAATTTTTGCCCTCTCCAAAATATCAATTTTATGCATCGTTATCTGCTACCTCTTATTTTTCTAACTCACTTGCTCTAGTGCTCTGAAAACAATTCTTCAACCACACTCGGACAGCCAAATCCATTGACTCTCTCTATTAATTGTCCATCATTAATGTCACTCCCTTGCATTCAACTCCAACTCTTTTGCCACATAGTTTACTCTGTTCCCCCTTCCAGCCTATTCCTCTTTAGAGCAAAACCCTTTGAAAGTGCTATCTATATTTGCTATCTCTAATTATCTTTTGAGTCTACTTCAGGCTGGCTTTGGATTCTATTATTCTACTTACACAAATCTTATCAAGGAGACCGTAACCTCCTTCTTGGCAAATCCAATGGCCAAGTGTCATCCCTCATTTAACTGTCAACCATATTAGAAATAACTGTTCACACCCTTTTTCTTGAAGCACTTCCATCATTTGTCTTCTGAGTCACTACTCTGTTGATTCTCCTCCTACCTCACTGGACACTCCTTCTGAAACTTATTGGTTCCTTTCACAAACCTCAAAAAAAAAAAAAAAAAGAAAGAAAGAAAGAAAAAAATGGAGTTCCTCAGGACTCATCCCACAAGCCTCTTCTCTTTTCTGTCTACAATCACTCCTTTGACAATTTCAAAAATTCACATAGTTTTAAATACCATCTGCATACTTGCATCTCTCAACTTCAAAATGTGCAATTATACTCCAGAATTCTCTCCTAAATCCCAATGTGTATACCAAGTTCTATGATTAACATCTCTGTTTGGATATATAATAGACTTCTAAAATGTAAGATGGTCCGAGGCTGATCCTTCCACAACTTCCCCCAAACACTGCTGTTTCCAGTCTTTCTCATCTCATTAAATGTCATCTCCATGCTTGCAAATGCATGGGATAAAAATCATCCTTTTGACTTTCCTCTTTCTTTCTTGTAACTGAGAAAATGTAGTGTCACAAAGGATTTTTAACAATAATAAAATTATATGATGTTATAAATTTAATCGATAAATTAGTTTACATGCATTAAAAATTTTAAAAGAATCTAAGGGTAAAATTGTAGAGTTATTAGCCAAAAATGTAAATAGTCATTAAAAATGCTGAAAGGATGACAATTGTCATCCAGAAGAAGAGTTTTAATGGGGATTCTAAAGCTAAAGACTTACAAATTTCACCTGCATATCAGACAAGTTAGAGGAAGATATATAGCATTATTCAAGAAGACATATATTCATTAAAAAAGAATGTGGTTTCTATAAGAGGAACCATGTTTGGCTAACCAGATTGAGTTCTTCATGAATGACTAATAATATGAACAAAATAGAGCAAGCAGATACATTATTTTCATTTTCAAAGTACCTTTAAATAATATACAACTGGGGTTATCATGAAGCTGAGAAGACTATTTTTGTCATGAATAGAGAATTATTACCTTACAGTTAAGAAACAAAAAGTAGGGGAAAATTGCTCTGAACAGAAACTAAAAATGGAAAAATCTCCTAGGGGTCAGCCTAATCTGACAGATTTTATAAGTGATTTGAAGGAAAGAGTGCAATTGATACTAAGCTCTTCTGGAGATAGTGAGATGCCAAACTGCCAGGGACAAAATGCAAGAAAATTACATGAGTCTATATAAAAGGAAAGAAAATTATAGATAAGTTTCACATCATCAAGGGAAAGAAAAAAAATCCTCACTACTTTATTTCAAGCTACAACTTATCGTATTTTTACTCTAAGAAAACTTATGACTCTTTAGGTCTGTTCCTTGGAACCCAAAAGTGTCTAGAAAATATTAATCTCTATTGAGTATATATTGGACTAAAGCAAATTCCAGTATTCAATGAACACACAGAATTGTGATGTCTCCATACCAGGAGCACAGTGTTTTCACATCCCAAACAAAATATAAAGGAGTTAAAGAAAATTCAGAGGGAGTCATCAGAAATGATCAGTGAAAAGGAAGAAGTGCCATATGAGAAAAGAATCAAAAGAATGTGTTTCTTCAGCCTGAAAGATAAAAATACTGAACGTATGTCAATGAAATCTGAAAGATCTTGAAGGTGGGTAGAAAAAGAGCATGTGGCCATATTCACCACACTGTGATATATTAAAACCAGCAGGGCTCTCTTGAAGTGTGGAAAACTTAATTTTATGGCAAAGAAAGGGGAATTCCACTATAGATAGCAGATAATGAACCTATTCATCTATTTGAAGATTTAATAAGCACCTTCCATGCACCAGATACTCCAAGTTATGGAAAGATATTTTTCATTGAATATGCCCAGCTGACAGTGAAAATACAGAGATGAATAAGACATAGATTCTCTCTTGAATGAGCTCCAGTCTAGAAAGGAAGAAAGACAAGTAAATATATAATATTATACTACCAGCATATATTACATACCTGCAAATATCTCTTCAATTCATCCCTTTATATTTCTACTGCCACTACCTTAAGTTACCTCCCCCATTTCTTGCTTGCACCACTTAAAACATACATTTAAGAAAAAATCTTTCTTCTTCAACTATTTCTTCTTTCTCTAATCCACTCTCCTTAAATATTCATAATACTTTTAATTAAATCATATTATGACATACTCATGTATAAAATCTTTCAATATCATTCCACCTCTGCATCCTAGTCTACAAAAGACCTGCATATGCTGGGCTCCTTCTCTCCACCTTCATCTCATATTCATATTACTCTCCCATTTTTTATGACATTGGCTTTTCTTTTTTCTGTTCGTATAATATATCAATCATTTTCACATCTTGGGGTATTTGCATCAGTTGATTCCTTTGTCTGGAATATTATTACCTTTGCTTTTTGAATGGCTAGCTCCTTCTCATCCTTCTGATCTCAGCTTAAGTTCCACCTCTTCAAAGAGTACTTCTCTGTCCACCAACCTAAACTAGCTGTCTGCACCTGTATGTCTCTAGCAGGATACTGTGTTTCCTTCCTTCATCATTCTTAATATAATCTATATGTTTATTTATTTGTAATTTGACTATAAATTCCACTGGGGTAGATGCTA
This sequence comes from Avahi laniger, assembly GCA_963575035.1. NCBI lineage: Eukaryota > Metazoa > Chordata > Mammalia > Primates > Indriidae > Avahi > Avahi laniger. The sequence continues at coordinate 17,227 of CAUYSK010095864.1, read as the reverse complement.
TATCTTTCTTGCTCATCATTGTGTCCCCAGTATGTAGTTCCATCACCTTGCAAGTAGTACTTCATAAATTGAAATGAAATAAATGAATGCATGAATATGATAACTTCTATAAATATGATGTAGGGTTTCTCAGCTATTTAGAAAAGAGAGCATAATTCACGGTATATCTTTTACATATTCATACATTATGAATAGTGTTTCTCATAAATTAATCTTGAAAACATTGAAAATACAGAAGAAGGAAGAAATTGGCTACCTTATGAAACTTCATTACTTTAAGAGGTGATGGAGACTGAAAAGATGTTTACCAAACTCCATGGATAAGTAACCAAGACGGGTAATAATGGAAACTGTGATGTTTGGGATGACATTATAGTCTTTGAGGTTAATATTAGGGAGATAGTCATACCCTTAAACAGCATTGTTTTAGTTCCCCATGGGTCTGACTCAGGCAGGAAGCAATAGTTTTTATGATCATATGCTCTTACTATATTTGCTATCTTTCTTTTCAATTTTCCATAATTGTTGACATACCCTTAAACATCTACATCCGCAACAAAGGACAAGTTTATTTCAAAATAGCTGTCAAGAATGTAAGATTTAAAAGAGTTTTAGTTCACATCAACGTTTTTAATGAATAGAATCATATTAAAATTTCAAACATGCTGTTTCAATATTACAATAAAGCAGGCATGCTTTCTTCAAAATTCAAGGCACAATCTCTCTAAGTTGAAAGGAATCTCTCACTTTGACTTCTCAGAATAGTTGCATGTTCCTCTGTTACGAAGTACACTTGTTCATTCATTCAGAAAATATTTGTTAAGCCTATTTAGCAAATAGGTGTAATGAATCTAACATGACCAGGTCTACCTTAGACCATTACTATGCAGACAGTCTAAATTTGAGGCCATTCTCCTTGAAAGCAAAAGATGTAGCAAATTCTTTTCTGCATCTCTGTCTGGAAGAACTCCTAACTTAGTACTTGACATATATGAAACACCAGATAAAAAAGAATTGATTGAATCAAAGTAGTCCTTCTAAAGAAGCCTCCCATGGATTTTATTTTCTATACATTGTCTCTATACCTAAACTCTAAAATCACATGAAAAACATATAAAGCCAAAATTCGTGAGCATTTAGTTCCACATTCATCTTAATAAAACAAATCTAGAAGTGGATTTAATGAATATGGAATCCTCACACTACATTGCAAATTGGGGGTTCAGCCTAGAAAACCTTTGTGATGCCTTATAAAACTATTATTCCAGCATAGCAAAATTGCTATTCTGAATAACTGCTCTCTCTTAACCTAGGAAATGTGCTGGACCTAATTAGACCATATTAGCAAAATAAAATGGCAGGAGAAAAACCGTTAAAGTTTTCTAATACATACTTGCTTAATAATTGTAAATGGCTTTTAAGACTCTACTGCTAGAGTCTTTCAAATGCTCATCTAATGCTTAAAATGACCCGAAATTTGGATCTACATGATAAAATTTAACAGATTGTATGGGGAAATTAAAATCCTGTAGGTAAACTATGAAAAGTTTTAAAAGTCTCTTGTTATATGTTCATTAAAAGCCCTACAGGCATTTTAATTACTGACATGGTGATTTGAACAACCATGTGCTTTTTAAGTACAGCTTAATTATTCCATCTCTACTATAATCTTTAAAATTTAATTTCACAAAAGATGAAGGATGCTTTTCAAAATATTATAAAATTACTGAGTGTCCCCTGTTTTGATAAATAAGATGAACAATTTCCAATCAGTCACAGAGACAATGTGCTATAAAAGGAAACAAATGTGTTTTCTTCACTTTACCATTTAAAATATTTGCCTATTTTCGAAACAATTTAGTCTAAATTAAAGTGATCAGATAATTAGGTATATGGAGATTCAATGCATTTATAGTGTCTATAGAAAGCTGTTTTTTATTTTTGGTTATTCATTTTTCTCTTAATGATCTTGCTTGCTTTCATTATCTTGGATGCTTTATCACAGCTGTAAAGTACAATCTTCATACTTTTCCTCCTCAAGAGCTATTAGTTTTCTTTTTAAAAATAAAACCACTAAAATCCAGATGTGTAGAAAAGACAGCATAGTTTGTCTTATATTTTCTATTTTAAGGGTTATTATTCAAAATGTATTTACATACTTTGAATAGGATTTACCATCAATTAGCCAGGGTAATGAGGTGAAGCATCCTTCTGTTTTAATTACACAATCTCTGGCTACTTAATGTTAAACTACTTAAATTCACTGTCAACCAGAACATCCACCTCTACCTAGAGGCAGCCTGTTCAGAAATATTAAATATCCAAGAGCTTTAACACATGACATGTACTTTAAAGCATTCTGCTAGATCAATTCTGAGAAGTCTTCTTTTCTAAATTGACAGAAATTCTTTTATGGTAAGAACAATCAATGAGATCTACCCTCTTAACAAATTTTTATGTGCACAATACAGAATTGTTACCTGTAGGCACAACATTGTATAGCAGATCTCTAGAACATATTCATCTTGAGTAACTAAAAGTTTTTATTCCTTGATTAACAACTCTTCATTTCCCTCTAACCCCAGCCCCTGGCCATCACTACTCTACAAACTGTTTCTGTGAGTTTGACTATTGCATGTTTCTCATATAAGTAGACATGCAGTATTTGTCCTTCTGTGACTGGCTAATTGCATTTAGCATAATGATTTTGCTTCATTTTTTTAAATGCAAGTTGTACTACATATTGCATTGCTTTTCAGAATTCATTGTTGTTTGGATATTTGACCCTCCAAACCTCATATTGAAATTTGATCCCCAGTGTTGGAGGTGAGGCCCAGTAAGAGATGTTTTGGTCAGGAGACCAAAACATGAACGGTTTTATGAACATGAAAATGGCATGAACGGTTTCATGCCATTCTCACTGTTATAAGTGAGTTCTTGCTCTATTAGTTCTGACAAAAGTACCCTTGTGATCTGGTTGTTACAAAGAGCCTGGCACCTCCCTCCCCTCTCTCTTGCTCCCTATTTTGCCACCTGATCTCTGCACACACCTACTCCATTTCATCTTCTGCCATGAATGGAAGCAGCCTGAGGCCCACACCAGAAGCAGATGCTTGTACCATGTTTCTTGCATAGCCTGCAAGAGCATAAGCCAAATAAATCTCTTTTCTTTATAAATTACCCAGCCTCGAGTATTCCATTATAGCTACACAAATGAACTAAGAAATCCATTGACCAAATGATAAGCTAGCTCAGAATTATTAATATAATTGTAGACTAGGGAAGATATCCTTTTGTAAGATTCATGTTGAGGCTGGTTAAAATCACTTTTCCTCTCTATAGAAGATATGCAAATGAAATTCTCCCAATCACTCCAAAAACAACTCTTCCATGAAATGAAAACACAAAGACTGTGTGATCCCTGAAGAAATTTCTCTAATAAGCATGATGATTGGGCCAAAACAGCCTAACCAGTCCTGATTACTTCCTGAGAACAAACTATAAATTAGGGGATTGTAATTAACTCATGGAAATTCATTTTCATCTGTCTTTTCTTACATTTTCACATCCTAAGTGATATGTTGTAGGCTGTCTGGAGGCTTATCTCCATCCAACTTTCCATTTGTGGTTTTGATAACTGGTTTCAAAATGATGTCCAAACATGGCTCTGTTTTCTCTTTAGCCATCTATCAGTGGTTCTTTCTTTCCTACTACCTCAGTCTGTTTGTCTTTTTTCTTCTCTCTGCCCTTCCCTCCTGCCACTGCCTCTTTTCTCATGCCAATCACAGTCCCTTGGACATTGGAAAGAAGTCACCAGTTTTCCAAGTGTAGATGTAATGATCATGTTCTGAAATGTAATGGGGGACAGTAGTACACATGCTTCCCTAACGTGCCCACACAATGCAGACATCTCACACCCATGCACTTGACTTTTGTGCCTCACCTCTTACCACAACTACAAAGGCAAGCCCATATTAGAAGAAACAAATTTAATGGCCTACAATTAACAACTTCAAGACACAGAGCCTCTCATACATATGGGAAGCTAGATAAATTGAATTATTTAATAATGCATGAGATTTCTGTAGAAATTGGCCCAATTATGAACACATTGAAAATAAAAGAACGTCAAGAAATTAGAATGAGTTGAAATGAGAAATGACTTTTAATATATTGCATTCAAAATTATTTTAGTATCATATATTGTGAAAGCTTAGCCTCAATGAATGCTATTAATAAGTTCCCTTTCATATTTGTCATTTTGCCAATGAAGTCCTGAGAGGTGAGTTCACCAATGTTTGAGCTGTGGCATCTTGATCAAATAATTCAATCTTTCTAGGCCTTTGATTCCACATCCATAAATGGGGAGAATTGTTGGGAAAAATAAAAGTGACAAATTCCAGTGCTTGACAGGTCATGTATGGTGTTGATAGCTGAGTGGTATATAAATAGAAGGAGGTTTAATGCTTTTGTAAAATATTACTTAGTACATCCAAGGGCAATAGTAATCAATAAATAATTAAATAAATGAATACATTTAAATTATGCATGCTTGTTGTCTTCTAAATGTTAGTCACTTTGCTGGGTTTTTGAAATATGAAAATGAATAAAATATAATCCGTAGCCTCATCTGCCTCATTGACAGCTTTATTTGGTATTCTAATTTACGTATTTCCTACTTTTCTCTCACCTACCTTGTTATTTTGTTGTATAGTCTTATAGTTGTCTTAAATTCTTACCAAAATATGGTTCAGCATAAATAAGGAAATTGTTTAGTTCATATATACATACATAGACACAGAAACTAGCCCTTAACCTTGTAGATGTCTTTTAGAGAGACACACCTATCGACAATTGTAACACAAAGTAATAAACACTGCAATTGAGGTATGTGTGCCATGAAGCACATAGAAGATTAACTTATTTTGGAACTGGGGATTTTCCATTGGAGACTTCCCAAAAAAGGTGACATTTGAATGGAGCTTTGGTAAATGAGTAAGTATTTATCACAGGAAGCAAGGTATACTACCCTCAGGAAACAAAAACAAAGAAGCAGGAAAATGCCCAGGGAATGAAGAATTGTACCATACAGCTAAAGTATAAAGGAGTAGCGCACTGGAGTATGGTAGTCTGATAGCTATGGCATGACGAGAGGTTGGGGAAGAGAATGCAGAATAAAGTCATTAATCAAAGGACAGTACGCTACAGTTTCAAGAGAGTAAACTCAGAGGCATTTATCTTCAGTCGTCATTAGGTATATTGCGGTGGCCTTCTGCCCACCTGGAACTGTGCATTAAGTAAGTACATTCTTTTATCAAAGTAATTACCTAAAATACCAGTCTCTTTTACTGTTTAAGCATGAAACACCCGGATTTCCAGCAGAATTTAGAGATTTTCAGCTGAAAAAAACATTTTCCTGGTAAAATAGATAAAAGTTTTGTTTTACTGACCTTAAATGATGACATTTCAAAGAAGTCTGGGCATAGTTAGAAGCATTTATGCTCTGATACCTTTCAGCCAGTTAAATTAAAAGGGTTTCCTCTCATCACACAGAGTTGGACAAAAGGCTGTCATAGATGCTATGGTGAAAAAGCTTGCTTAGTGGCACAAATGTTTATTTTTGTTTTAAGTCAAAATGACCATTCAGTCCTTCAAATGTCCATGCCAAAGTTAATCACAGAAGCATGACATATTTTTCCTTTTCTATGCTATATTTGTTAATAACCCTCTAGTCCAAATTGCTCCTGCAAAAGGCATCATAGCGATAAGGAGGTGCTTATTGCCTGTTCCCCAGCCTTAGGTTATCAATGCCATGCATTCTGACTTCACACAACCAAGAGAATGGCTCATTTCCAATGGCTTACATTTGTAGTGAAATTCAAATTAACATCAGGAGAATTTCTGGCTCACCTGCCAGACTGCAGAAATTGCCTGCCAAAATGATGATCAGCACAGCATCTGGTAACTTTCGGTCTCTGAATGGTCAGTAAAAAGGTCCTGGAATCCAGCTGGATTCCTCTTATGTTTAGTTAACCTATGTAGGAAAGAATGTGCTTCTTCAGTGAAAAATGAAATATGAAGAAATATCATCATGCTATGTAGCCAGATAACTAGTGGTGATTTAATTCCTATCTGTCTGAACTTAAGTAAGTCACTTAATCTATTTTGATCTCAGTTTTCTCAGGTGTAAAATGGATCTAATGACAGGTTTGGGGAGAATTTTATGAGGTAATCAGGGAAAATACTTAATACTATGCTTGGCACTTTGCTTGTATTATGATAGGCATTATTGTTATTATTTCTATTATTTCCCCAGAGTGAACCTACAGAATCACTGGAAACAAGAACACTAGAATTCCTTTAAAAAGTTTTGAGCCTAAATACACTGAGGTATTTTGAACATCATTTAACTCAATAAGCATTTACCGTTAGTTTACTATGTGCAGGAATCTGTGGTAACAACAGATGATTCAGACAATCTCTATTCCCAAAGAGCTTACAATATAAGGGTCAATATAGACTGACGCATGGACAATTTGATAAAGTTATTATCTGTGGAGACTGCTATATAAGAAATGGGGAGGAGATTATGGAAATTTAGAGATGGGGGGAGGGCAGTAAGTTGCAGCCTTGGAACAAATATTTATCAAAAACTGTCTATGGGCCAGGCTCTTTACTAGACACCAATTATACACAGCTAAGTACAAGACAGATATGATTCCTGCCTTCGTGGGATTTACTATAAAATAACGAATACAAGAGGATTTGGTTTAGTGGAGGAAAATGAACTTGGTTTAAAATATTTTGAATTTGAGCTTACAATAAAACATTTAAGTGTAGATACTCATTTTGCATTTAGGATGATGGAAGTGGAGTCTGTAATCTTCTTGAGAGGAGGAAATTTGGCGTATTCATAATTTCATTCCTAGCACTTCAAGAACTTGACGCATAGTAGGTGCTTGTTCAAATTCGTGCGGTGAATTGATACCAAAAGACTACTCTTATTATTATTATCATCACCATTATTATTATTCATTTCTCTTTAGTGACCATACAAAATTACTCAGAAACAAAGCCACTAAAGTTGACTTTCAGAAAATTCTGAGATTCAAGGAGATCATTAGCAGTGCCCAATGCTTTGTGTTTGCAAATGTATATAGCTACTGCTGGATTTGCATTTTTCTGCATAGAATTTATACATTCCTGGGAAATAACTTAACCTATATTTTCTTCTTTATTTATTTAATTAACATTTCTTTAATGCCATCCTTTACCAAACACTATGCTAACAGGTGGGACCATAATGATAATTGAGTTATCTGTCTTCAAGAAGCTTGGAGATCTTGAATGACATAACCGACATCAAGGACAGGATGAATGTAATCAAGATACAAAAAAGAGGGAACAACACTGGATAGTATTATATCATACTAGAATTATTATTTTACTGTTTATTTCTAAGGACCATGCTACCAGATATTCAAGTACTAAATACAAAATCACTCTCTTTTAAAAATAAATCCCCACTCTAATTTCTCCATGCAGACATCTAGATATAATAGAAAAGCACATTCAAATATGTTTTGGTAGAACAGCAGGGAGGACTGCTTTTCATCTTCCAAATCATAGCTTCATTTTGGTGGGGAGACTCCCGATTCATCACAATGAGCTCAAGTTAATAGATCAAGTCTTTAAGTAAAGGTAACAGCATTGATTAATGAAAGTGATGAAGTGGCCCTATGTTTTGATACCATCTTGTTAAAGATGTGCAAATGACAAAAATGAAGAAAAGTGTCCAGTCTCCAAAGTGGCCACATATGCAAGCTTTCCCATTATCTGTAAAATTGCAAAAATAAATAAGTTGTTCTAACAGAAAATTCCTGCTCATTTAACTGGGGACAGGGAAGGGAAGGGGGAAGGGGAGATAAGTACTTGCTATAATGAAATGGATTAAACTTGTGGCTGCACAAGATTTTCAGATAGGTGACCTTGAGGAACAAGGCTCAAAAGATGATATGGTTATATGATTACATATGGTCCAAAAGAAATTAAAATGGTTCTTCATAATTATTTGTTTCTCAAAATTTTTTCACAAATAGTGATATTTACAGAGATTTGGGGCTGTAAATGTACATGTGTATTATGGGATTTAACACACCTGGTTTCTAGTCTAAATATGACTCCTCAATTATGAGATATGCATATGCATATATAAAAATATACACACGTACACGCCCTCTTGGATAGTGTGACCAACTTGTCCCAGTTTGCTGGGGTTGTCCTATTTTTAAAACTGAAATTTCTATGCTCCAGAAATTCTTCCACTCCTAAGAAAATTGGGAGAATTGGTCACTCTGCCCATGGAATACATCAGTTGTGAAAATGATAATTCTACCCTATGTTGAAAGTCTAACTTGTTTTTGAAGTAAGCAGAACAGAGAGTACATAGAAATCTCACAAAACTGCACAAAACTATTCATTGTCCTTATCTGCTTGGGTATCCAACATTTCAGGATTACTGGATGAACATTCCCTCAACTCTGGTTCTTGCCAAGACCTTGGATTAGAGATCACTTTCTTTGGTGAACATATCAGATGAGATTTCACAAAATGCTTGTAGAAAATCATTGTCACAAATTTTCTCAACAGTACCTGACCCAGAATGGACTCTCCATAAATATTTGCTGAATGCAATAACTTAATATTCCCACTTCCAATGATTCAATTTGTGGTAATACTAATTTGCAAAATCACTACATTGGCTAATGCAACATAATCTGATTTATGATAAAAAATGCATTTTCCCAATAGCTAAGATTAAGCTTTCTGTGGTCTCATTTTCCTGGTGATTTTTGGCACTTTGGCCAATATCCTTAATAATAATAATAATAATATTTCTTTAAGCACTTACTGTGCTATACAATAAGTTTAAATCTCTACATACACTCTTTAATCCATGCAGCAACTCTGGGAGGAAATGTACTGTTATTCTCCATACTCGTTTTATAAATGAGGAAACTGAGATTTAGAATAAAATAGTAACTTGTTCGAGTTCACTTAGAAAAGGTTAAATGTATGTCAGCTATATTTATCCAACCACTTAGATATACTATCTCTCCAATGTATTCATATTTCTTAGGCCCATTTGTCCATTCATTCAATAAATGTTAGTTGAGTGCCTACCATATTCCTGGCACTGTTACAGGCAGTGGGAATATAACATTGGATCAAATAGCATGAGTCTATATTCTCTTGGAACCAACACTGTTAGAGGGACAAACAATAAATAATTATTCAATGTACTATCAGTCAATGATGAGGTCATGAAAAATGGAGCACATTAAAGTGAAAACTCTGGGAAAAGAAAGTGCTATTATAGATTAGGTGGTCAAGGAAACTCTCAGTGAAGGTGATATTTGAACATAAGAAATAGTTGAACAAATAAGGGAGTTAAAAGCATTCCAAGGCACTGAGAACAGCTAGGGTACAGATCCAAAATGTGAACATGCTTTGCAAGTTTAAAGAATGGCAAGAAAGTTCATGTGGCTAAAGCACAATGGATAGGGGGCAAAGTGATAAGAGACAGAGTCAGAATGCACGTGGAAATGCTAGAACACAATGCTTTTCTTGTTAATGATACATTTAAGTGGAGCACACGGGTACATTTCACCTGGTAATGTTGATATATAATAATTTAAATAAATTTTTGTTCCTATTTGAACTAATTTATGTCCACAAGTAAGAATAGTAACAAAAGGGAACATAACAGGCAGTATGGAAGAAACACTTAAAATTTGCCACGATATGAATACTAGTAACTGAACGTGGATGGAATTCTATCAGCCAAGTAGATTAGCAGTTGTGTTTGGAGGTCAGCAAACTTTTTCTTTAAAAAGCCAGTGAGAAAAGTTTTTAGCTTTGTGGGTCATATAATCTCTGTCACAACTACTCAATTCTGTTATTGTAGCACAAAACCTACCATAACAAATGCATAAATGAATGGATATGGCTTTGTTGTAATAGAGCTTCTTTCACAAAAACAAGCAGCAGGCTAAATTTGACTCACAGGCTACGGTTGATCACTTCTATAAATGAGCTATAAATATATTCTATCTGAAACTATTTCCTTCTTCGCAAATCAGATTTTTACTTTTTCCTACCTCAAAAAAAAAAAAAAACAGAAGCATGGCATGAAGATGAAGAAAATATAAAAGTGAAGTGCACCAAAAGTGTCTTTTATGAGATCTTCCCAGAGGGCAGAAATGTGGTTTCACTAAGCTTTGCATCCTCCCATCCACCATAGAGCCTGGATCCCAGTATACATTCAGTCAATGTTAGTGGAATTTAATTGGCTGTTTCTACCTTTAACTGGTCCCTTGGTGATATTTCATTTTGTCTTTATCATCCTTATCAGCATCACCAGTGTTAAAAAGAATTTAATAAGTGAATGTGAGAGTACTGGGCTGTATGCTGTGCCAAGAATTGTAAACAGAGAATTTTTGCCCCAGTTATTATATCAATTGTAAGAAGGCAAAGTCTCTTAATAAAAGCACGATTGATTTTCTAGAATCTCTATCAAGCGGTATCCCATTTTCAATCTTGCAGATAGACACTACTTTTTTCTCTACAGCTTCCTTTTGAGGAAATTTTACCTAATTAATAAAGTCTAGCTAGTGTTCTGAGTTTGACCAGAACACTGAGGCCTCCCCCTTTCTGTGGTTTACCAGAATGACCCAGGTCTGGGTATATTGGTCTTCTCATTCCCTCAAACTCTTTAGCATTAAGATAGTCCTTAGAGAAAATCACGTCAAAGGGTATATTCTTGCATCTAAATCCACTGTCTTCCACTCTATAAAATAACGTCATCATGGCTTTAGTGTTGGAAGAAGCAAAAAGTTAAATAATGTACTCAGATGCTATGTGTATAGTACAAAACCCATGTTGATTCACATATTAAAGAAACATAAATGAAACTGAAAATATTTTAACTAAAGATAAAAGCTATGGCTAATAGTTTAGCTTGAAGTTAGTCTGCATCCACAAGGATTTGAGCAAGTGACAGTTCTGGTGAAAAAAAAAAGCTAGACTGGAGAGATATTAATATACCTTACTTAATTTGCACAAGGTCATTATTTATTGGCAGAAATAAAATGGGGCAGATTTGTTTCCTTAACATAATTTTTAAAAAGAATATGAAATAAGAAGTGAAGATAAGGTAAGTCGAAACACTGAGAAGTAAAAGGAGCCTCCAGTTAGTTAAATGAAAATTAAAAAAAGGTGAGTAAAATAAAGAATATTTTTCAGACTTCAATAGCAAAATGAAAATCTTTACTTGAAGCAATAAAGAGGCAAATGAAAATGCCAACAGTCAAACTAGCAATGTGAACGGCAGGCTTAAGAAACTTCACCAGAACATAGAGACGAAGAATGAAAAAATGAAAATGATTAGGGGATTGTAGATATAGACAGATGCAGGTAACCAATGTTCCAGAAAAAAGAGACAAGAAGTAAAAGAACTCAAGTAATCTAATCAAGAGCAACTTTTCTGAACTTAAGGAATAGCTGAATAAATACTTTGAAAGTTCTCATCACATGCCAAGAAAAATCAATGAAAAGACAACCACATCTAGCCATAAACTGGCAAAGTGTTTTTGAGGTATGAGCATAAACAAATCTACAATCATCTAAGCTGGAGCATAAGCTATCTTCAAAAGAAAATAAATCAGGCTTTTCTCAAATGTCTCGTCTGAAACACAAAATGGAGAAAAATGATAAAGCAATATCTTCAGAGATATGGAGAAATATTGCAAGCCAATAGCTTTGCATACTACTAGAAATGTAAAAGAACAGAAAATTTGCCAGCCTGTAGGATTTTCTCAAAAAGTATTAAATTATTAAATTTATTATTAAATTATTATAATTATTAAATTATTAAAATATTCTATTAAAAATAAATAATATTAAACAAAATTAAGAATTCCAGAAAGAGGATTGGTCATAAGAACTCAATTAAGTCCATAGATCTTTTGTAAACTTCATCACAAAAGCAAAGGAAGATCTATTTTTAATATTCTCAAAGAGTAGATATATAATGTAAAAATAGTAACTTATAATTAATGTAGATCTAAAATTCTGGATTATGTTAACAGAAATATAACTTATGTTGAGGGATCCAGAGTGGTTTAAATGTGAGTCAAATTCTCTATTAAAATAAGAAAAACATGAGTTCTCTTTGGACTTCAACAATTAATTTGAGTCCAATTAAATGAGCTAAAGAAAAGGTTTTTAAAGGCAAAAGTAATCTCTGGTAATATTTTAGAACTATATAGTTCATTGAAAATCCTGGAGAAGGCAAAAGAAAATAAAATCTAACAGGCAAAAGACTGACTGCAGTGAAAATAAGGAAGGATAGGAACAAAACACAAAATAAGAAAAGATAATTAAGTCTAAAAGTTAAACCATATTCTCTTCATTGCTTAATTTACTTATTTGTAAAAAATAATTGCTCATTAACAATAATCTGGATATAAAATTCTGGATCAGAGTAACACACGTAGAGACTTGGGTTGAGGATCTGGCTATTGGAAAAAACTAAATTAAATAAAGGTCATTGTTTCTGGCTGTTTCTCCTCTGATTCCTCTGTAGGCTCATGCTGCTTTATCCAGATATTAAATTATGTACATTTCAAGACTTGATCCTAGCCTCCATCTCTTTCTTGTCTATATTCTCTCCCTATACGATCTTGTCTACAATCACAGCTTACGTACACTAAAAACAATAAATTCCTAAAAGAAAATGATAAATTTGACTACATTGCATATAAAAATTTCTTTTCATTAAAAGACCTTTAAAGAGAATAAACACTGGAGACTGCCAAGATGGCCAGCTAGACAGCTTCTTGGAAGAAGAGTAGAGGATTGGACTGAGGATTATTGCTCGGATGTGGGCCACAGGGCGAGACAGAAAAGGAGTCAGGGGACCCCAGAGAGAGGAGGTGCCAAGCTGAGAGAAAGGAGGATATTGAAGAAAGATCGGCCAGCGCTGACTAAATCCAGGGAGGTCCTGAGCCCAGTGAAAGGGTAAGGGGGCTCCCCTCCCCCACCTGTGTGCCTCCAGACAGCAGGGAGACACAGGGCTCTCATCCCTTGGGAGAGTGCCTCCAGGGACCAGAGCCGACATTCTTGCATCTGGACACCTTCCTCTCTGCACCTCCACCATTCCTGGCATTGCAGAAAGTAATTTTAGCTCAAGTCGCCTTGTTGCCCACCCCGTAGCTATTGTAAAAGTGCTCTTTGCTGAGAGTCCTGTCTCTCGGCCACGGAGACATGTACCCAGCCGAAACAACTCAGAGAGCAGAGCCACACCATGTCACGCAGGATTGCCTGCTGGTGGTTCTGACAGGCGGGAAGGACCCAGTGCTCCCTGGCATGAATGCGGTGCAGGGAGATTGCAACCCCACTCCCACCATAGCTGCCCCTAGAGTGCTCAGTGCTGACAGGCCTGCTTCTCAGAAACAGGGGCATATTCCTGGCTGAGCCTGGGGGACAGCCTCATCTACGATCTTCCTGCCCACAGGTATTTGGTGGGATCACCCACTGGGGGCTCAGACAGGCAGCTGAGGAGAGGAGAGCGGGAGTCGTAGGGGAGAGGTTGTGGTTCCAGGCTTGAGTGGCGATGGCAACAGAGCCCTCATGGCCATATCCACTGGGAGGGAGAGAGGGGCACAGAGAAGCAGGGATCTGTGAGCAGCCCCCATCCCCCATCCCCGATGGAGACCCACCATATTGGAGAAGGCTGTGGCACTGGGACTGAATTAGCTTAGCCCCTAGTTCCCATAGCGACGAAATGCCTCAGGGAGCAGGCTAAACCAGAGCAGCAATCCCTCCCACAACTCACTACAATAGGGAGTGCAGCTTGATCCAAGAGACTGCAGAGCCACTTCTCCCCCAGGGAGAGTGTGCCCCTGGCAGAGAATTCTCTGGATAAAGAGGCATATCTCCCTCACCTTGGGATCTACTGGTGGAACAGGGGTGCACCATTGGATATTCCCCTACCTGCCAGCATCACGTGCACACACATTTAGAATTTTTAATAATTTTTTAATGTTTCCCTTCTGAGTGGAACTAATAGAAAGGTAGAATATTATTCTTTAGTTTTAAACATCTAAAAATCCTGCACATATCTGAATTTCAGAACACAGGTGCCCTGTCCCTTCTCAGTCTTCATTCTCTGGGTTAGACAGCCTCAATTCCATCCATCATTTCAGAAAATCATTTTGCTCTGAATAGTTTTCATTTATTATTCCTAAGATTTTTACCTCCAAAAAATATGAATAGATTGTTAATTACTGTTGAGCAAAGTGAAGTTTTTGTCTCTCTCATTTTAGTCACTATACTCTTATTTATGCAGCCTAAGATAGAATCCATTCTTTGGGAAAATAACACAAATTATATTGTGATTCATACTGAGTTTACCATTGGCGTTAAAACCAGGTGTCTTCTACAAGTGTTGTTACTAAATGATGTCCCCAGTATGGATATGGGCATTGGGTTTTCGATCCCAAGAGTATAGATTTACATCAATTTTTATTAGATTTAATGATGATAATGATATAGTTTGAAATGAAAATGAAATAATGATATAATTTCTCCATCATCTCAGCCTGTCAATATATTTTTGGATCTGATTTACTTTCTAAACTACTTATTCTCCCTTACAACTTTGTATTATTCATGAATTGGATGAGTGAATACTCAAGTTCTTTATCTAATTCACTGACAATAATGATAACCAGGATGGGGATTAAGCTAGTGTCCTGTGGCATACCATTACGAATCTCTCTCTAGTTGTGTTATAGTCCAATCAGGTATAATTCAACCAGTTAGAAACTCAGTTATGTGTATATTTCTTCATGTTGTCTACAAAGACATATTAGAAATCTTTTGCAAATGAACTGTTGAGGTCCATATGCATTTTGTTTGCTGCATAAACCTAATCTAATAAGCTATTAAGGTTGGTGCAAAAGTAATTCCAGTTTTAGACCATGAATTTTAAATCATTATAACTAGGTTCAAACACATCTTTATTAATCAAAATAGAAACCATTACAATCAATACATTTTTGCCAATGAGAAATAAGTTTGTTTATGTAGCATAAAAATCCATGCTTTGAGATTCCTCAAATTCTTGGAAAACATTTTCTGCATCCTGTTGGTTGTGGAAGTGTTTCCACTGCAAAAAGTTGCCAAGATGCTTGAAGAAGTGGTAGGTGGTTGGCGAGAGTTCAAGTGAATATGGTGGATGAAGCAAAACTTCGTAGCCCAATTTGTTCAACTTTTGAAATGTTGGTTGTGGGACATGTGGTCAGATCTTGTAGGGGAGAAGAATTAGGCCCTTTCTGTTGACCAATGTTGGCTGCAGATATTGAATTTTTCAGTATCTCATCAATTTGCTGAGCATACTTCTTGGATATAATAGTTTCACCAGGATTCAGAAAGCTGTAGTGGATCAGACTGGCAGTAGACCACCAAAGAGTGACCATGACCTTTTTTTGTTGCAAGTTTGGCTTTGGAGCTTCTTCTTGGTCCAACCACTGAGCTGGTTGTCACCAGTTTGTCATATAAAATCCATGTTTCGTGGCAGGTCACAATCAGATAGAGAAATGGTTCGTCTTTGTTTCGTACAATAAGAGAAGACGACACTTCAAAATGACAATCTTTTCTATTTTTGGTCAGCTCATGAGGCACCCACTTATCAAGTTTTTCACATTTCCAATTTTCTTCAAATGCCAGATAATCATAGAATGGTTGACGTGGAGTTCTTTGGCAGCTTCCCGTGTAGTTGTAAGAGGAGCAGCTTTGATGATTGCTCTCAATTGGTTGTTGTTAACTTCCAATGGCTGGCCACTGCACTCCTCATCTTCCAGGCTCTCATCTTCTTAGCAAAACTTCTTGAACCACCACTGCACTGTATGTTCATTAGCAGTTCCTGGGCCAAATGCGTTGTTGATGGTACCAGTTGTCTCTGCTGCTTTACACCCCATTTTGAACTCAAATAAGAAAATTGCTTGAATTTGCTTTTTGTCTAACATAATTTTCATAATCTAAAATAAATATAAAATAAAGAGCAAGTAATATCATTAGCAAAAAAGTGAGAAATTTGCATTAAAATGATGCATAATATAACCACATTTATTTAAGAATGTATTTCAATATCAAATGGCAAATTTCAATAATGCTAAAACTGCAATTGCTTTTGCACTAACCTAATATTAAACTACCTAATAGTAATAAGAAATATACTAAAACGACAATAACAATTTACATTTGTTGAAAACTTACGTGCTATGCAATATGATATGCATTTTATATGAAATATTTCCTTTATTCCTTCCTATAACCTGAAAGATAAACATTACATTCACATTTTCAAGATGGAAAAACTGAAGCCAAGAGAAATTAAGTTCCAAGAAATTATAATCACTCTGAAATACCTTGTTACTATGAGCTCAAATAAGTTTTTATTGTTTGTAAGCTAAGAGCACACTTATACTCTTTTTTTTTATTATTATTATTCCAAGGTATTGTGAGAGTACAAACATTCTAGTTACACTTTATGTCATTGCCTCCCCCAAATGCAGGTTAAAGGCGTGCCCTTTCCTCCCTTTAGTGCTCCCCGTGTCCTTTAGTTGTAGATTCGCCCCCCATCCCCCTAATTCCTGGAGAGTATTTCTGCCATGTGATCACACTAGTGTTGATCAGTTAGTACCAATTTGATGGCGAATACAAATGGATCCCGTTCTTCTGCTCTTGTGGTGCCTCACTTTGGATGATGGGCCTAAGTTTAGTCCAGGAAAGTGTAAGAGGTACTAGATCATCGTCATTTCTTATGATTGAGTGATATTCCATTGTAAACATATACCAAATTTTGGTAATCCACTCATGAATTGACGGGCACTTGGGTTGTTTTCACATTCTTGCAATAGAACATTCGAGTGCAGATGTCTTTATAGTTGAATGTTTTGTGCTCTTTTGGGTAGATGCCTAATAGTGCTATTGCTGCATCGAATGGTATTTCTATTTTTAGCTCTCTGAGGTATCTCCAAATTCTTTTCCACAGAGGTTGCACTAATTTACAGTCCCACCAGCAGTGTAAGAGTGTTCCTGTCTCTCCACATCCTCGCCAACATTTGTTGTTTTGTGATTTTTTGATAGAGGCCAATCTCAC
>CAUYSK010095857.1:0-31587 GCA_963575035.1 Avahi laniger | reverse complement strand
ATTAAAAAAACAAGCCTTAGAAAAATGTGTATCATATTCTACTATTTCTCTAAGAAAAGTGCAGATACATAGATAAAAAATATTCAAATTTAATTTTTTTTAATGGAAGAATGAATTGTAAGGATTCTTTTTTTTTTTTTTCTTTTTGAGACAAAGTTTCACTCTGTTGCCCGGACTATAGTGCCGTGGCGTCAGCCTAGCTCACAGCAACCTCAAATTCCTGGGCTCAAGCGATCCTCCTGCCTCAGCTTCCCGGGTAGCTGGGACTACAAGCAGGTGCCACCATGCCCGGTTAATTTTTTTTATATATTTTTAGCTGTCCAATTAATTTCTTTCTATTTTTGGTAGAGACAGGGTCTCGCTCTTGCTCAGGCTGGTCTCGAGCTCCTGAACTCAAACGATCTGCCCGCCTCGGCCTCCCAGAGTGCTAGGATTACAGGCGTGAGCCACCGCGCCGGGCCAATTGTAAGGATTTTAAAGAGGAAAGGACAGTATAGAGTGGATGAGACAAGAATAGAAGCTAGACTTATTTGAATATATTTTAGTTTTAGATATAACTTTGAAGCCATGTAATTATTTTACATAATTTTATACAAAATTAAATTTTAAAATATTAATCCCAAAATATTTTTAAAAATCAGATAAAAGTGTGTCTATTTTGTTGGTATAATAACACAGAGAGAAGCCATAGAGATTTGACTGCATGCCTTTAATGGAATGTATCCTAAACATAAAAAGAACGCAAAAGCAACAACAGAAAAAGGAACTGTTTTCAGTAATAATATTGTTGGTCCCAATGTGTGGTTTTGCTATTCTAAAACTGTTGTAATGGTAACGTGGGATAAAATTGCTGATTAATTAAATGATATTCTAATTCTATCATCCATGCTGTTGTTGAGAACAAAGATTCTGGTTGTGGGAAGAAAGAAATACAGATTAAGATAGAAGAGGTTAAATGAAAATCAGGTAATCTTGAAACTGAAAAGGAAGCATTGGTTCAAATTCATAATATATGTTATCTCATAAAGATAGATAGATAGATACTTCTTATATTTCTTAGTTCTGTCCGCTCCAGAGGACTAGAAACAGTGACAATGACAATAGCAATGAGCACCCCTTAGCACTCACACTGGGATCTCCATGTACTGCTTTTCACTAAAAAGAACCAAAGCTGCCTGAGAAATAGCAATTTCAAGTCTAGTACATGAAATATACAAGAGGAGATTGAAACATCCAATGGTGTCAGAAAGCAAGACAATTATCAAAGATACTAGGGTTATGCCAACTTGGAAAAGCTCCTTCTGGCCAAAGATGAGACAATGTAAGCACCAATGATAATATTAATATGATTATATTAATAATAAATAATAAAATTCATAACCATCATCATTGTGATGAAGTAAAATACATCAAATATGCTTAAGCCATGAATTCATAATGATTTTTAATAAGACAATTGGGAAAATGTGAACATTGGATATTCAATAATATTAAGGAATCTAGGAGTAATAACAGTAATTTAGGTATGTTTCTAAAAGAGTCCCTGTATTTTAGGCATAATAAAGACAGTCAATCCTCATTATTCACAAATTCTGTATTTGCAAGTTCACCTACTCGGTAAAATGTATTTCTAACCCCAAAATCAGTTCTCATGGGGCTTCACGGTCGTTCAGGGACAAGTGCAGAGTGGCAACAAACTGAGTTGCCCAAGGCGCATGTTCCCACCGCCCTATGGTTTCAGCTGACATACCGAAAACAAGTGTCCTTTCTGTGGTGGATTTCATGCCACATTTTTCACATCTTCGTGCTTTTTGTTGGTAATTTCACTATTTGAAATGGCCCCCAAGCATGTGCTGAAGTGCTGTCTAGGGTTTCTAAGAGCAAGAAGGTTGTGATGCGCCTTGCTCAGGCATGAGTTATAGTGCTCTTGGGTGAGTTCAGTGTTAATGAATCAACAATATATGCTACATAAGGTATCTTTAAACAGAAACATAAAGCAAGGATTGATTGATTGGCATAAATGTGACCAGAGGCCTACAAGAATCCAATCCAGTATTTCCGGTAGGAGCAATGCTTCAGTATTCACTAATGTTTGCAGTGACTTAAAGCTTAACTACAACACATAAAAGAATAGACTTTGCTAAAATCCTTGTAGAATATACGGAAATACCATGCAAAGTGAGTAACATATTTCTGCTGGCCTGGATCTGGCCCTCAGGACCCCACTTTTTTGTCTCAGGTCTACTTCATTCTCCTCAACTACTGCACAGTACAGAATTTTCTCAGACTTTCCAATCACTCCCCTACTGATAGATATTTGGGGGTTTTTTGCAGTTTTTCACAGTGCTGAGCAAACATCTGTACTTGTGCAAAAGTTTCCCTTGAGAAGACATGGAGAAATATAATTGCTGAATCACAGAGTACATGAATTTTACGTTTTAATAGGTGCTGCCAAATTGCTTTCGAAGTGGCTGTATCAATTAATACTCCCACCAGCAATGTGTGCAAGTCTGAGTTTCCCACACTCTTGCCAACACTTAATTCTGCAAGTATTTCTGGAATCTGAATCCTCCATGTGAGAGACACTAATGAGGTTCCGGGGGTGGGGAGCAGGCAAGGCAGGATGTAAACCGCATGAGACACGCACTGCAGGCCCAAAGACGAGCGACTCAGACTCCCCAGAGGTTCACCAAAGACTCAAGCAACAGCACTGTGGAAATAAGATTGAGTAATAGATTTTCAAATCTTATCCGGTGGCCCATTTATCTTAAACAGTAATCCATAAAAATCAGTTAATTCGCTTTGGAGTGCTAATATGTGCTAAGATATGACTGACAGGTCTAGCCCAAGACTATGATGAGAACAAATCCTATTTGTTTCATTTTAAAACAAATTACATTTTTTCCTTATTATATATGGATGTATATTTGGCCACGTGTACCTAAAAAAAAAAAAAAAAAAAACCTTTAAAACATGCATACCATTTAGCCAAGCAATTCTTTTCTGCATGTCTCCTAGAGAAATTATTTGAAAATTTATAAAAATTTAAGTGCAAGGATGTTCATTCATAGCATTATTTACTATCCTCCCAAAATGTAAACTATTCAACTCTCCAAAAAAAAGAGAATTAGTTAAATATAATAGTAAACTATTAATTCAATAAACTGTTAAATAAATTGAACTATTAGAACCATCATGAAATGATTTATTTGTTGTCATGAAAAAGCATTTTGGAAGGTAGAATTGTTAGAAAAAAACTACTAATGTGTATGCATTTGTTTATTCACTCACCAAATACATACTGAGCACCCACTGTGTGTCAGGCACTATACCAGGCTCGAGGGACAAAGACATAACAATTGTAGGCAAAGTCCTGACTTCAGAGAGCTAAGCTGTCTTTTGTTCTTCTTGCCTGCTTTGCGGACTACATAGACAGGTTTCTCCAACATGGATCTGAGCAAACCACTATTTTTTTTATTAAGCTCTTTGTGATTTCACAAGCACTGACAGACTCTTCTAATTCCTACACTATATATGACTGTAAGTTCCACTCAATTAAAGTGTCTCCTTTCTAATATCATAGTATTTAGACTAGTGGGAAAAGAGTTTATCTCATCCACAGAACAAGCAAAGCAGACTTCCCTCTCCCAACACCATTCTCTGAGGGAAGCCATCTAGAATAGTGGAAATACTATGGCTGGGTTGGACAATCCCAGCTCAGAGTCCTTTTTTGGCACCTGATTTAACATCATCCAGCTTCAGCATGACCACCTATGAGATGAGCACTGCGGGATTCCTGTCAAATGAAATCACAACTATATGGCGCCAAGACAATGACTGGCATGCAGTAGGAACTCTCTAGATATTACTTTCCTTCCCATCTTCTTTTTTTCTTGTCAAAGATTGGTCTCTTTGACAAAAATCACTCATATGAAAAGGAGTGGGATGAAGGACTTCAACTGGGATGTTTATTTTCTATTTCTAGTTCTATGACTTTGAGGAAAAGAGTAGTCTGGCTTACCCACAGATTCTCTGAAAATGTTCCTCAGTATTGTCTGATGGTTAGCAAGTGATCAGATTCTAGACAAATAGACATCAGCACAGCACTTGTCTTGTGTCGGCCCTTATCTACTTCCAAAACACAAGTCCCTCGTTCCTGCTTCCAATTTCTCTCCAGTGTGTGCAACTAGACTGTATGGGGAAAGAAGAGTGGGAGTGTACAGAAGAGGACCTGAAAGAGAACCACAGGCACATGACTCATTACTGGCCAATCAGACTAGTCCACCCATCTGGCCTCAGTGGTGGGCTCAGAGGTGTGCAAGTCAGTCCACTGGTTTGCAATGCTAAGATTTTCCTGGCCAAAAACAAGTTCTCTTCTTTCTTCTAGAGTTGTTCAGTTTGAATAATATAAGCCTGGAACTGCTGGGAGCTGCTGTGTTGAGAGAGTCTGCCTGAGAAGAGAGCAGAGCCAAGTGATCACCCTAATGCTGTTGTTTGAGTCCTCTGGGTCCAGTCAAAATCCATGCCTAGACTCCAGTTATATGAGGCTAAAGCCTCTCTCTCTCTCTCTCTCTCTCTGTCTCTCTCTCTCTCTCTCTCTCTCTCTATATATATATATATATATATATAATCATTTTCTGTTGAGGCCCCCATTAAAGAAGACCCTGAAATAAAGATTTATATGCAAAGAGTTTATTTGAGACGTGATATCAGAAAACACCAGTAGGGGAATGGGAAAGCAGACAGGGAGAAGGCAGCCAACACCGGGTGCAAAACTGAGCAGGTAAGAGCTAAACGGCAGCGTGGGCTCAGCCCACGTGGGAACTCTGGGGGACTCTGCGGAACACACATTTCAGAGCCATCCCACCCAAGAGGCAAGGGAACTGGGGTAATGATGCCCCTCTCCTACCCATCCTTGTGTCAGGCCATTCCCAGGGCTCACTGGTACTCTTCATTTCTGGCCTGCTGTGAAAATGAACAAAGCAGAGTCCTCCAGCAGAGAGACAGGGACTGGAGGCAGCGGTCAAGCTGGTGTGCACAGTGTCAATGAGAAATTGGTGGGATACTCTTGTATTTTTTTTTTGGTAGGAGGAGGAGAATTAAACGAGGCTGTTTGCTATTTGCAAAGAAAAAACATCCTGACTGATACATGCGATACTTCCACCCAAGTTAGGGGTCAGCCTAGGTGACCCTAGAATGTTTCTGGGATAAAATAGCCCTGGATTTCTTCTTTAATGTAACACCATCCCAGATATGACACTGTCCTGGGGTAAGAAACCCTTACCAGTATCTTTTGTGCCCTGCACCCACACTGGCTGTGATCACAGCCAGCTTGATCACAAGACATCCCAGAGTGGTGGAAATGGTCAATCCTGCAGCCTTCCAGAGTCGGCCAGTGCCGGGGAAGCCAGCACTACCTTTCTGGCTACCTCCCCAGTTAACACCCCACGCGACCCAGGCCCTGCCCTGGACTAGGGTGACACCCGCAGTAACCACAGTGGCCTCTTGGTAGCCAGCTGCCTGGAGCTTATATCTTCAACATGCCTCGGAAGAGGCAGAAACCTCCCCCCAAGGGAGCAAGGGAAACAGTGGCCGTCAATCCTCCTGCGGCAAAGGTCTGAGGGGTAGGGGCCAGGAATCCAGGCTGTAGCCATAACAATTCTCTCTCCCACCACAGAAGGATGCCTGGGATGGAGGCAGGAAGTACAGCACATGTGTCTTCCTCTATAAGTTTGCTCCAAGGTAATAAATATCTTTTGTTTCTATTGTGAATGAGATCTTTCTTTTCCATTATTTTTTCTAAGTGGTTACTGTTGGAAATAGGAAAGCTATTGATTTTTGTACATTTATTTTGTAACTGGCTGCCTTACTGAACTCTCATTATTTCTAATAGTTTTTCAGGTCAATTCTCCCAAAGGAGGAGAAAAGTTTAGGCGATGTGACAAAACTGATAAAAGCTCATGAAATCAGCCACCACCATTCAATTTGTTCTAAGATGTGTATAAAATCAAGGTAGAAACAAAATTCCACCCAGCTACACGTGAGCCACCTGTCTCCACGCACCTCCCTCCCAGTATTTCAGTGTGCCTCCGCCTCACATTAGCTCTGGGGAAAGGCCACTCTCCTGTGTGGGTGAGAAAATCCTTGTGACCCAGACTCAGAGATGACAGCCACACCTCCAGCCTTCCTGGAGGGTCGGGCCTGGGCCAGGGTCCTAGCTGTGAGGAGAGGCCCAGGGCAGGGGCTGGCCCTCTAAACCTGACCCCAACCTGTCCTCCACCACTCTGGCCTTTCTCCAAGTATCCAGCCACCCACTTTCCAAACAGTCCTCAAGTCTTACTGAGCACTGACCATGTGCCAGTTTTGGGAATTTGATTATACAAAAGGTCTAGTATATAGTTCAGACAACTTGCAAGTATACAACATTCTCACAGATGTTTCAAATTTCGTTTTACCAAAATGAGCCTAGACATTCTTCCATATACGCTTTGTCAGTGACTCAGACTTTTCTCTTTGGAATGTGGCAACACAGTCAGCACTGTGCCCAGACACCCTCCAGTCCCTTTTACAGTTGCTGCACAACCCTTCCCTGGCTGCCTGTGCTCTTGCTTCTGCCGCCTGCACCTGCAACTCCCGTCGGAAGCCTGCCCTCAGGCGGCTAGAGCTGCTTTGCCCACACCCGCAGAGACTGGAAATGCCTGGGAGCCCCTACCCCCCACCAAGGCCACTGGCTGACAGATGGGGCGCATGAGGCTCTGAGATGGACCTCATACTCCAGAGCTTCCCTGCGGGATCAGGATGGGGCTGCCCCTGCAGGGCTTTGCCTAGCTCTCCCCGTCCTTCCTGACTCCCTCACCAATCCCCAGGGAGCACTTCCTCAAGGCATCACTTGCACGTAAGTCCTCCGCTCAGGGTTCGCTTCTGGGGAACTCAACCTAAGACACAGAACAAACATCTGACCTTCACTGCCATAGTTTCCCACCCAGGAAGTTGGAATAATTAAAAAGTCTCTTGAGGAAAAAAATAAGGATTCTAGATGGAATTGGGATCCTCCAAATTCATATGTTAAAGCCCTAACTCCCCAGTGTGATTATATTTGGAGACAAGATCCATAAGGAAGTAATTTAGGTTAGGTGAGGTCATAAGAGAGGGACCCTGCTCCAATGGAATCAGTGTCCTTATAAGAAGAAACACTACGAACTGAATTCTCTCTCTCTCTTTCTCGCTCTCTCTCACTGTCTCTCTGTGCACGCACAAAGAAGAGGTCATGCGAGGACACAGTGAGATGATGTCCGCCTATGACCCAAGAGAAGAGGCCTCAGAATGAAACCTACCTTGCTGGTACCTTGATCATGGACTTCTGGCCTCTAGAACGCTAAGAAACACATTTCTGTTGTTTAAGCCACTCGGTCTAGGGTATTTTGTATGGCAGCCCAAGCTAACCGATACCGATTCCTTCACCTGATCTCTGGCTGGAATCCTGGAACAACCTCCTCGGCCTCATACAAGTGATCAGTCACCAGTATTTTGTTCCGCATAACAAAATTACTGTGGCTCATGAACAATTTTCACTCCCTGGAAAATAAAATAAATCAAAGCTACAGACCAGGGGTTGGCAAACTTCTCTGTAAAGGGCCAGATAGTAAATGTCTTAGGCTTTATATGCCATATAGTCTCCATTGTAACTATTAATACTCAGCTCTGCTGTTGCAGCACAAAAGCAGCTGTGGACCATATGTAAAGGAATGGGCATGGCTGGGTTCCAATAAAACTTTATTTAGAAGAGCAGACCTCTGCAGGAGATGCTTTGCTGATCCCTGCTACAAACTCTTTGAGCTGGAAAGGAGTTTAGAAAACCTCAGATCCACCCCAGATTGTGAAGACAAGGACAAGCGCAGAGCTGGGAGGGACTCACCCAAGGTCTCCCAGGGAGTCGGTGGCAGTCAGACAAGAAATGGACATCCCCACTTCTCACTTCTACTCTGTTGTTCAGAACAGAAGTTTCAGTGGGTAGGGCTGAATCATACCGTTTATGAATGTTGGTAATACAGGGTGACATGATGCCCCAGGAGGGGAAGGGAAGGGCAAAAATCAGCAAGAAGCTGGGCACCGAGACAGCCATCAGCATTTCCACCTGGGATCAGCCTCGGAGCTGAGCGGGCACAGGCAGGGGCAGGGCTTTGCTCAGCGACTGTGAGGCAGCAACGATGATGCAGACCCAGGCGCTCCCGACCCTGCCGTTTTTCGAAGGAAGACACCAGGCTGGCCTCCAGCTGCCGAAGACCACGGGAAGGGGCCCAAGAGAAGAGGAGTCCAGATGCTGGGTGCTGTGGAACAATGGGTAAGGAGGGAGCCTCGGTTCACACCAATGTCACGACTGCCATGCTCACCTGCACGGGTGTGATTCAGTCCACGCTCTCACAGGCCTTTGCTTTAGGCATGAAGCTGTGGGCTTATTTTGGGACACCAGCTGCGTAAACTCCAACCTTTCAGGATCTGTGGCCTCTATCCTCTCTCTCTCTCTGTCTCTCTCTCTTCTCCCGTCTCCACTCATTGCCACAGACCACTGGGCTCGGACTAGAGAAGAGAGCAGCTATTCTATTCACGGAAATGACCCTCCTGGCACTTCAAGACCCCTTAAAGCCCCCAGGGGTTCGTTAGGGCCCCTCAGAAGTCTGGGCCCAACAAGCACTAAAATCCCTCAAGTCCTAGCCTCAAGTTTTAAAGAAAGAAATTTACAGATGTGGAAAGGAAAGAGAAAGGGGAACGTTTGGGCCCTAGCAAAGGACTGATTCTATTTGGAACTCTGTTTGGCCACCTCAGCCCCGAGGGAAAATGAAACAAACATACCACCAGCACCCTAGAAACAGATTTTTTTTAGATCTTCGTATCGACAAGATTCCAGTATTCAATCATCTCAAATTAAATAAAACCTGAGGAGCTGGAGTTATTGTAGATATGTAGGGTAAAGAAAGGAGAAGGGGAAAAAAAGAGAGCTTTGTACCACGTGATTTTTATGCTGCAGAAACTTAATGAGAAACACACCACATTTCCAGAACCCTCTTTCTAGTCAGGGCTCCTGCTGAGATAAAAGGTCACAAGAAGAGAAGGAGGGAGAGGGCGGGAGCTTCGGCTTGGAGCAGGGTGGCACTTTTATTGCAAAGTCGAGCCCAAATTTCATACAAGCTGCTATCGGGCCTGATAGTCTAGACTGATTATTTTCTTTGAATGCCAGATGTGAAGGGCTTTCATAAAGGAACCTCAAACATCATCCATTTAAAAACAAATCCACCCAAGCTGCATTCACTGCGCAAAGGAGAACTTTCTATCCCAGACTCTGCTGAGCGTGGCCGCGAGAGGCCTGGCCTGGGCAGCGCGTCCCGCTGCTGCCCCCTACAGGCCGTGAGCCGCGGGGCGGCCGGGAGGCAAGCCCAGGTCTCTGCAAATCAGGGGAGACTTCCTGTCCATCCTGCCCAGGGTGGCAGGAGAAGGCGCCTCTGCAAGGTGCCAGACTGCAGCTGGAAGGACTCAGCATTACATATATTGTCTCGTGCAATCTTTAACCCTGCAAGCTGGAGACCTCAGTCCCTCTCACAGATGAGAAATCACAGGTCCTGAGAAGTTGAGCAATTTGCCGGCTGGATGCAACTGGTTTATCCAGTTTTGGCATTTGACACCAGTGCCCCTTCCATGACCTTCCGTGCTGTAGCCATCAACACCAAGATTCCCATCTCAGGGAAGATGGAATGATATAACCAGAGCTCCAATACCCAAACTGGACCAGACCAGCAAGGAGGACGCCCACAGGGCCAGACTGGGGGTGGGGAGGCCGGTATGGGGGATCTTTGCATCCCTGTTGCCTCGGGCTGGGTGTAGTCCTGGATTGGGGGATATTACCCCTGCTGGGTTGTGGGAAGACTCCCTGATCCCAGGCCTCTGCCCTGGCTGTTTTGGCTGTGCCCCTAACACAGGGCCCGACTCTGTAAACACCAACGTGACCTCTGAACAGACACTTCCCATTTGGCTGCAGCTACAAATCACAGTGGTGGACACTGAGGATCACTGACCTTCAGCAGGGCTGGGCATACAAGGGCCTTCCAAGTGATTCATGTTTAATCGGTGTAAAGGACCTCTGCCCCCGTCACTCTGCGCCCTGTGGCCTTCGTGGTCCCGGCTGTCACAGGAACAAGACCAGACGCTCCAGAGAGCATTTGGTTTTCTGCCAGTGGTGTTGGTTTAAGACTCCGTAGTGTACCCTTGGGTATTCCTTCCTCTTCTGTACCCTCCTAAGTGGCCCACTCTCCTCTCTGATTTCATCTCTCAACAGGGTTCCTTCTCCAGCAAGGCAGAGCTGTTAGCCATGCCTGGTGTACGCATGAGCTGCTCCTCGGCCTGGAAAACCTGCTGCCCCTTCCTCACTTGGCTGACTCCGACCAGTCAGACAACTCTTCCGACTTTCCCTTTCCAGCATGGGCTGAGTTTCCCTGCTCTGAGCTCCCTCCTCGCCCCGACCTGGGCATCCCTATGACGTTGACTTCCCCATGCAGTCACTTTACCACTGGCCCGTCTTCCAGCATAGAGTCTGACCGGAAAGCACTTAGCAGATACTTGACTGGTTCCCTAATCGCTTCGCATCTGCACGTGACTGCCCATGTTCAGGGACCGCACTTGATGTACAGGAAACTGGGACTTGAGATCTGACCACAGAACTAAATATTTGCCTTTGAGATTGTCCCTGGAGAAAGAGAAGTTTCCTTCTGGCCCCACTCCCTCCCTAGAGCACTCAGGGAAAGGGGCCAAGTTTATCATTTCAGTATGATTTGGCCAGAGGTGCCTGTGGGGCAGGGGGGTGGGAGGGGCAACCTAGGGAGATGTCACTGAGCCATGGCTCCAGGTGCACCCTGGCCTGTCTGACCCACTAGAGCTACCTCCTTCTGGAAGAGTTGACCGGGGTCACTCATATGCACAGCTGGATGCTGGAGGAGGGCCGCTTATAGAGGCTCAGCTCCTTTTGTTTCCTCCCGGAACTGCTGTCTGGAGAATCCTGCTGAGAGATGTTTTGTGTGTAACTCCTGTGTAAAATGGAAGGATATAGCAGTACAGTGTATTAATATCAGTCATTTACACCTTTATGAAAGCAAATTAATAGGATCCAGTCTTTGAATCCCAGATCTTAGGACTAAAAGGGACCTTAACAACAAGGGCCCTTTCTGTCTAGCTGGCTTCCTTCCTTGCATTTGGTGCTGGTGCTGTAGATTGATACATTTACAAAATATACCCCTTGCCCCTCACGCTTCTCATAACCCCCCCTTACCCTTTCCTGATCAATTTAAAATTCAAACACTAACCATGAACCTTATAAAAATAGACATCCCTCCATGAAATACCAAAAACTGAGAAGTACCATGTCCAATGTCCATCTGGTACATGCCCATCTCCTGGATGAAGCTCTGTGACCTGGGAGGCTCCCAGACCCCCTTAGGCCCTTTGAGACAGGAGAAGACAGGAGGCGATAGCTCTCAGGTGGTGAGGTGGCCGCCACCTGAAGAAAAGTGTCTTGTATTTTCTAATTCTGTATGCCCAGCATGCCTCTAGTCAACAGGCCCAAACAGGGCAATGACAAATATACCCTGGAACTGTCACTGTCCCCAGCAGAAGCCAAATGGTGCCAGGGGTGGAGGGGCCCCTCACCTTTTCCTCATTCCTGCAAAGGCAACTCCCACCCTCCCTGCAGCAGGACACACTGAGGGCAGGGCACCCCCATTCTGCTCTTCCAGCTCCCACTCCATCCTCTTCCTCTCTTCTGCTCCATCCTGAGAGAGAAGGGTACATGGGGAGTGGGGAACAGCTGGGCCCAAGCAAGAGCCTGGAGGCCGGAGGAAAGTACAAAGGGAAGTGAGAACCACAGGGAGAACCACTCTTAAGCCTCCCTCTGGTAGCAAATGAAAATGCGGAACGTAAGGCACATGGTTTTCCACTGTCGCAATTTGTTTTGATCGGGAAAGGCCATCTGGGGTAGTAGCGAGCCCCAGATTTCAAAGTTTTGAAGCCACAAACTTAGGTTTGAAGCCCCCTTCTGGTAGGGATACAGAGCTCCTGCCTTACAGGGTATTGGGAACCTTTTGAATGATGAAGCTCTTGGAACCATGCCTGGCACATCACACGTGCCATCTAGGAGGAGGAGGCATTAATAGCGTAACAGAACACTTGGTGCCATGAGTAGAGCCACAATAAGCATATAGAGCACTTCACAGTTTGCAAAGCTCTCTTGGTGCTGTTTTTTCATGTGATGCTCACAGCAGGCCTAGGAGGCACCAGCTGTCCCCACGTCACAGATAAAAAAACTGAAGTTTCAAAGTGGCAAGAGATTTGCTTGTCATCCACATGGATTTCCCAGTGGACATCAAAACAAGGCACCAGGAAATGAAAAAAGGAGAATAGGTCTGATGAGCTCAACTAGAATTTGGCCATCGTGCACATCTGGGGTCTTGCGGGCACAGTGCTGTGTTTTGCACATGTGGGGAAGGCAAGGGGTACCACAATCTTTCCATAGTCCCAATATAGCTGTTTGTGGGCCCCCACAGGTAAATGCGGGCAGAGCAAGCATGAGAGCCCCGGCCCCTACTTCCAGCTTTCCTGCTGATTTCAGGGCACACACACCTCATGAGGCCAACAGCAATGTTCAGCCAGAGATTTGCAAATGACCTAGGCAGATCTCAGCAGGTCTGCAAGTGGAGATTGTCATCCTGCATGTGTCCAAGGCTTCCTGCCTCTGTCACAGTTTCCGTTAGAGATACCAGCACAATCAACCACGCTCTGTGCTAGTGCGGCCTCAGCAACCTCAAATCGCTAGTTTATGCCTGCATCTGAGCCCCACCTAGTGGCGAGTGTCGTGCATGGCGTCCCAGTGTGTATTTTCTTCCAGGACCACCTCCCTACATTTAGAGGCATTTAATGTAAAATGGACACTTGACTCAGCACACCTGTGACCCTGATCCTTTTTGATCCTGTCCATATAAGCTGCCCTGTTCCAGTCCCTTAGCTTTATGTATGCCTGGATGCTGGAAAGCACTAACCTGGCTAATTGTAAACCTGGCCAGATGCTGCTTGAGGCATCCTTCCTCTTTCTCTTAAAACTCTCAGCTCTGTGATGTTCCAAAGGCTTGGTTTAGGCTAAATTAGCAGCTACATGGCATAATGTAAAGAAAAGTAGGTATCCAAAGACCTGGGTTCTGATCTCACCGTCTACCAGAGAGCTAGGTGGACTTGGCTAGGTCACCCAAGTGCTCCAAATTCCTACCTGTAAAACGACGATAACAATACCTACCTTTGACAGCACATCATGCTGTGGTGAATGGGCCAAGCAAACAGGTGGTACTGCTCAGCAAGAAGCCAGCAAATAAGCCAAGAGAATCTCTACACTTTTTTAAGAAATGAGCAGCAATCCGTGTGCCCTGCTCTTCCTTGCCATTGCACTGCTGGTTTCTCTCCTGCGTGCCCTTCTCCCCACTCCTGGCTAATTTCTCCCTCATGTATTGCCTCCTCCAGAAAGCCTTCCCTCAATGCACCCCAAGGCTGAACTGGGAACCCCACCCCTGGGCTCCCATAACTCTTAGGGAGCTCATCACTCTTTGTTGTAATCATGTGTTTCTTGTCTCTTTCCCCAACTAAACT
This sequence comes from Avahi laniger, assembly GCA_963575035.1. Lineage (NCBI taxonomy): Eukaryota > Metazoa > Chordata > Mammalia > Primates > Indriidae > Avahi > Avahi laniger. The sequence goes on along the minus strand of CAUYSK010095857.1, from coordinate 17,913 downwards.
GTGTGTCCTTTGAGGGAAAAGAGTCTGTCTTTTTCACTCTTGTATCCCTGCTGCCCAGCACAGAGCCCGCTATGTGACAGGCTCTCAATGCTGCTTTGTGTTGAATGACTAAAAAAATGAACTAAATAAACAAACACTACTCCAGGGTCTCAAAAATGTTCTCCTATGTATTCTTCCAGAGGCCTGCTTGTTTCAGATCTGTAATCCACCTGAAATTGATGTTAGTGTATGTGTGACAAAAAGGTAAGGATAAGCTTTTTTCTGAACTTTTTTTGTCTCCCTGGTCAGTTCATCATCCAGCTTCCTAAGGCAAAGACTCTGTTACATATTTACTCTGTGCAGATATAAAACAAAATTTAAGCCAATAACAACTTGAAGCAATGTCATGCCCACTTGAGAGCCTGAGTTGTGACAGTCAGAGGAGGTGGCCAGGCTATGAGCTGAGGCTGCAGGTGAGCAGGAAGCCCGGGGTCCCAACCAGGAGAGGGCTGTCAAGGAAGGGAAGGTTGCAGCCAGCTCTGAGAGTCTGTACACTTCGTGGGAATGAACAAGGGGTGGACTGTCACCGTAACAGGGCCCAAGCAGAAAGGCAGGCTGGGGAGGCAAGTCAGGAGGCACTCAGGCATTGCCTGAAATCCTTGGCACAGCCAAGGGAACTGTGCCCCACCCCAGGCTGAATTCACTAGTGCCTGCTATTATGGCTTCTGGTGCTTAGTCCCACAGGTAGCTTTTAGGGAAGCTCCCCTACTGAGCCGCTCAGGGTATCAAGGATCTTCTGACAGCTGGGGCTGGGAAAACCGCGGGAACCAGGGAGAGAGAGATGCTGAGAAATGCCTCAGTTTCTCTGTGTCCTTGCTAGGAAACTCAAATGAGCGAAAAAGTTCTGGGTAGGGACCATGGGGATCTAGACGGCACATGGCCCTCCTAAAGGGACAGCTGTCACTCAACATGAGCCAAGTATTGTCACATAGAAATGGGGCCCAGAGTTGTCGGCTCTTCCAGTTTTCCAAGAGAAGTCACAAATCCAAACTTGTATGCAAGATTTTTAAATATTGCCCGCTAATTTTTTAAAATTGCATACTCTGTGTGAGCCACATAAAACACATATGCATATCATATCTGACCATATCCGATTTACTATCTAATTGGTATCTTTGAAACCAATGGAGGAAGAAACAAATTCTTGAATCCTTCAGTCTTGGGTGAACCTACAGTATTGTTCAGATATTAGGAAAACAATGTGGAGGAGGCGTCCACTAGACCCTGAGAAAATTTACTGTGAAAATAATTGGGAAAAAGTAAACATAGCCCCCTGCTGGGCTACTTCTCTGAGTCTAATTGCATTTTAATAATCTGGGGCTGATTCTAGAGGTAATAATTATTTGGTTCTCACATTGGGTTTGTGTTGATTATTTTGGAAAATGTGTCGAAGCTTATTTTATTTTCCAATCTTGCACTACTTTAATGAAAATTCATTACCCACAGAGCTTTCTGAACTATAAATGAAATTGAAAATATGCACCTGTGTATAAATGGGTATGCTAAATAAATAAACTCTTTTTACTGACATATCTGGCTCATTTTGATGAAAAATGAATTAGAAAATATTTTGGTCTTAGAAATAGAACAAAAAACCATAGAAATAGAAAGTAAATAAAACCACATGATTTTAAGGGTCATTTGGGACAACCGTGGTGTGAGGGAAAAGCCCCAGGTTCAGAATCAGAAGATCTGGCTCAAGTCCAGATTCTGCCCTTTGGGGTAAATTACGTAACCTCTGGATGATCAGATTCTATTCCTCTGCCCCTCCGGAGCCATTCCTTTGTCCAATAAAAATGAGCAGAAGTGAATGTGTCAGTCTTGGGTGAAGCTTCAAGAGCCCATGCAAGCTTCGCTATGCTTTCTTTTCCTTTGGCCACAGTGATCAGCAAATTCCAGGTGGGGGATACTCTGTCAACCAGAGTTCTAGAATGAAAACAACAAAGATGCAGAACAGAGTTCCAGACCAACCCGTGATGCACATGTATATGAGCAAGAAATAAACCTTCATTGTTCTACGCCGCTGAAATACGGTGAGATGTTTGCCACTGCAGCACGGCCTAGCCCATTGCACCTGATAACAGTCCATAAGGTTCAGATTCCTTATTGCACAATCAAATTTACACATGCCTACCTTATGGCACAGTAGTTCTCCTTACTTCACCCAGCAATGAGCACACCGGATTACTCATTTTTCTACATATAGAATATACCTTATGCCCTCTATTCCCCATTTTATATTTTACATATAAGAGTATGTCGATATGTGCCTTATGAGTTTCCTTAAGACAGGAATCCTGTCTTTTTATCTGTCTACCTCAAATAGCAAGGACAAAAAAATTAAGCCAACAAATAAGCTGTATTTCTCTTGGAAGGAAAACAAATTTGAACAGGTTGCACAACTGGTTAAAACAGGTTTATTGCTCATTAGTCACCAAGTGAATGCAAATTAAAAACCACAGTGAGATATAATTCCATGCCAATCAGAATGGAAAATCAGAAATACTGGCAACATGAAATGTTGTTGAGGATGTGGAACAAGTGGAACTCCCATACACGGCTGGTGGGGGTGCAAAAATACACACCCACTTGAACAACAGTTTGGCAGTTCCTTCAAAAGTTAAATGTACACTTACCATATGATCCAGTCATTCCACTCTTAGATGTTTATCCCAGAGAAATAAGAACATGTGCCTGCTGTTTTAACCTATGCTGTGTAACATTACCATGAACTTAGCAGCTTAAAATGGCATGCATTTACTGTCTCACAGTTTCTGTGGGTAAGGAATCTGGTGTGGCTTAGCTGGGTCCTCTGCTTCAGCACCTCTCACAAGACTTCCATCAAGACATTGGACAGGGCTCAGGTCCCATCTGAGGCTCAGCTAAGGAAAAAACCACTTTCTAAGTTCACAGGTTGTTGGCAGGATCTAGTTTCTTAAAGACTCTCAACTGAGGGCTCAATTCTTTGCTGGCTGTTGACCAGAGGCCACCCCCAGTTCCTGGCATTGTGAGTCTCTCCAAAGGGCAGCTTACATCATAAAAGCCAGCAAAAGAGTCAATGGCATCTACTAGCAAGATGGAAGATACAATCTTATGTAACACAATCATGGAAGTGACATTGCATCTCCTTCACCATATTCTGTTGGTTAGAAGGAAGTCACAGGTCCCGCCTACACTGAAGGAGAGGGGATTGCACAGGGCCAGAAAAACAGGAAGTGGGGACCACTGGGTCCCACTTAGAGTCTCTTGCCACACTCATGCAAAGACTTGTACACAAATGTTCAGAGCAACCTTATTCAAAATAGCTCCAAACTGGAAACAGCTCAAATGCCCATCAACAGGTACCTAGACAAACAAGTTGTGTGAATACACAACAGAACACTACTCAGCAACAAAAGGGAATGGACTATACATACACACATCAACATGAATGAATCTCATAGACATATTTATAAGTTTTTTAAAAAGTCAGACATGAAAAAAAAGAACGTTCATAATGTATTTATACAATGTTCAAGAACAGGCAAAACTATTCTATGGTGATAGAAATCAGAATAGTGGCTGCTTCTGAGTGGTGGGTATTGACTGGAAGGGGAAAGGAGGGAACATTCTGGGGTGATGGATATATCTTGTTTTGGTGGTGGTACAAGGGTATATACAATTGTTAAAACTCATCAGATTCTTAAGATATGTGCACTTCATTGTATGCTAATTATACATCAAAAACTAGGTTTAATCTCTTGCCATTGTAGTAGGGGATTTTGTTGTTGTTTCTGTTTTTGTTTTTTGTTTTTTTTTTTGCTTGAAGAATATTTATTCTGGCCATCAGCTGGAACAATTCTAATTTTTACATTTTCACTTCTATTGAGAGGGAAATATGACACAATTCATAACAGCACAGGGAAAAATGTTAGCAGAAGAAAACATTCATGAAGATATTTTGCAATATAACCTATAGACTTTTTTGAATATTATTGAAAGATAATAGCCAAAGGGGAGGGCTCTGCTCAAAGATGGCTCTAAAAGTGTGAGGCTTTTTCTATGAATATTATTATTATTATTAATATTATTAAATACAGAGCACAGACAGCATTTCAAGTTAGTGTGGGCTTTTGCACCCAAAGCAAAATACATCATTCAAGAGCCATAAGAAATACATCTTAAACTCAGCTTCCTGCTACAGAAAGAGACAGCATTTGGTGGGGGCTGGAGAGAGTCCAATCGCTGAACGGCCCATCCGTGGCTCAGAACCGCAGCCCAGCTTGAAGAGCCAGATGCAAAGGGGAAACTAAAATGAAAGCTATCAACAGAATAAAAGAACACACAGGCAGGAAAACAGCAGGAGGGCTGCAGAAATAGAGGCAAGCACAGGGAAATATACCAAGAACATGAAATGTGCTGTTACTGATTTGCATGCCAGGTTGGGTCAATACACATTATTTTTTGGAATAGAAAATTAAAATTGGGAAAAAAATTTTAATGAACAAGAAAAGATGGCATGCAGGCATATTCATGGTAACCTGGGAATGAGACCAATCTCTTCTAGTCAAAACTAAATTCCAGCAAAAAGAGGGGGTGGGTATGTGAACAAAGATACATTTTAAACAAAGAGAAGAAAGGGTATTTTGCATTGAGAGATATCATGAGTCCTAAGCAGGTTAGTGGAATCTTCAAGCATAATAAACTCACATAAGGAAAATAGGTGCTTCTTAACGTATGTGGTTCATGGGCTGGAAACCCAAGACTAAAAGACAAAAGGCATGAAAAGTGGTATTTTTCCATCCAAGGTCCCTGACGTAGTCACTCATTTATTCCACACACATTTATCAATCCTGAACAAGGTACCTCCTCCCACTCTCTGTGCTTTTCCCTTCCCCAGCACCCCACTAAGGGTTCATAAATGCTCTCCCCCAACTCCTCACCCCTCTGCCATGGGCAGGCCCCAAACCCCTGGTGTTCCTGATTCATCCTGGGCCACAACTCCCGATATCCCCACTGGACTGAGGATCAGAATATGTCAGAGCATACATGCTGATTTCTTTTACGCATGACAATGTAGGATCTTTTTATATTCCTTATATTTTAGAGTCACCTACTGAAATATTTATAAATGAAATAGTATGATGTCTGAGATATGCTTCAAAATAATATTAGGGAATACTACATAGCAATAAAAAATTATAACTACACAAATGAATCTCACAGACAACATTGAGCAAATAAACTAGACCCCAAAAAGAGTATTTACTGCATGATTCCTTTTATATGAAGATCAGAAACAGGCAAAACTAGTTTCTTGAGACACAAGTTAGAATACTGGCTCCCTTGCAGGCAAAGACGGTGATAGAAATCAAAACATTGGCTGTCTCTGAGTGATAGGTGTTGACTGCAAGGGGACAAAAGGGAACTTTCTGGGCTGATGAGAATGTCCTATATTTTGTTTTGGTGGTGGTACATGGTATACATAATTGTCAAAACTCATCAAATTCTCAAGATATGTGCATTTCATTGTATGCTAATTATGTTTCAATAAAAGCCATATTTAGTAATTATTTTTTTAACTTGAAGAACAGTTATTCTGGTTATCAGTTTTCTTTATGACTAATACTGTGGAAATTCTCCTAGCGCATTAATCTTTGTGTAAGCCCACAGGCATTAATTCTCTTTGCCAGTGAATAAATGAGTGAAAGTAACTGTACTGTTATTTGGTTGTAAGAATAATTCCATCCTGATGCTTAGAAAGCCACAGATACTTAGAAAAGCCCAGTGGAACTTTGTCACTGACAAACCACCCAATGTGAAATCTTTCTGAATCATCTTTTCATATGATATATGTCAAGGAAAATACCACACAGGACCAATGAATATAAAACAAATGATCACCTTAGAGAGTAGTAAATATATCATATGTAATGAGCCAGAGAAAGAACAAACCCAGCCATCTCCAGAAAGCCAGGGACCTCTGTGCTCTTCATTGCCGGGCCTTGGAGGGGCACAGGGTAGGTATGACCTGTACGCTTGCTTTACAAGTCTGAGGACTCTGTGGATGAACAAGTAAATTGTCTCCCCAGGAAAGAACCTCAGCTTTGGTAACTAAGTACATTTTGAAAATAAACATTCAGTAATTCAACAGAGAAAGAAGGCTTTTCCCAGTCCAGAAAGTAACAGTGGATTGCCTGGAGCGTCATACTAGTCAAAATTTACCTGGCTCTGAGTAGCAGGAGAATGTAACCTGAGATTTACCAGGCCCCAGCCTCAGCCCAAATTTATCCTTTCTTTTCTTGGTGTTGTTTATAGATCTGTTGGAAAATATCTAGTAGCTTTCACCTGATTGGTTTGTTTGTCAATCTACTGAATAAATAGAAGTTTGCTGGCATTCTGTAGCTATTTCACCTGCCAAGGATAATTTAGTAGAATTATAAAACTTGATTCAGTTTTTGTCTCACGTTCCACTAATTATACAGATATCATCTATATTTAAAACTCAGGGTGATGACTCAGGCAAGAATCGTTGACAGTTCAGTGAGGAACGGGATATTTACATATACCTGAAATACCTCCCACAAAAGTGCACATGAATGGCAAAAGAAAACAGAGTGATTTAGTGGTGGGGAAACCTGGTAGACACCACCTTAACCAAGTAATCAACATTCATATCATCGGTAATGGATGCACTGAGAGACGATGTAACTTCAGGGATATTTTGGCCAAAATACATAACCTGAATCCAAAAATGAGAGAACTTCAGACAAACTCAGGTTATATAATGTCAGTCATGAAAGATAAAGACAGGCTAGAGAAGTGTTCCAAATTAAAGGAGACTAGAGAGACAGGAAAGCTAAATGAAATGTGTGATCCTGACTTAGAACTAAAAATAGCTACACAGGACTTTAATGGGACAATTCGTGAAACTGGAATATAGACTATAAATTAGAAAATAATACTACTAATACATCAATGTTAAATTTCTAAAATTTGATAACTATATTGAGATTACATAAATAAGAAAATGTTCTTGTTCTTTGGATATACCCTGGAAGTATTTAGCAGTGAAGGGACATGATGTCTGCAATTTACTCTCAAGTGGTTCAGAAAAAAAATGTGTGTGTGCATATATATATATATATATATATACACACAGAGTGAGAGACAGAACCAAATATGAAAATTGTTAATAATTGATGAATCTGTGTGAATCTTTTCTCAAAGGAGGTGAAAATGAGGGTGGAGACCTAACCAGGCCTCGATCCCCTCTCCGGATTACTAGTGTACCAGAAAAGTCAGGAGACCTCTCGGTTGGTCGCATAGGATAGGAACAATTGAACTGTGTCGCGGGTCCGTGTATGTCCAGCTAGATGGACTGACACAACCCAAACCATCTTTGTCTTTTCCCTTTGTTCCCATGACTGACGCTGTTCTCTCTCACATAACTGTCAATGGAGAGATAAAAGCTACTCTAGTTCATTATCACCTTTCTTATAAAGGTAATTTCTCAAAATCTGGGCAAAGGTAAACTAAAGTGGTAAACAATGCCTAATTTCGTCCCCTTCTCCACTAATGAGGAAAGACTAAATTAGCTGATTCTCACACTATTCACTTCCCTTTTGCTAAGGAGATTAACCTACCAATATAATTTAATTTAATGTTTAATTTTTAAGATATTTTTTGCTGCATGTCCTTAGAGTAATCATATAAAAGTAGTTTCTTCAATTTATAAACAAACTAGCATCTGTAGAAATTATTTGTCTGCATTTTAATCTATAGTGAGGCCCAGTTTATAATTTATAGCTTGTGAATCTCTATATATTTACTGTTTAATCTTCTGGTGACATCAAGCTACAGCTTGAATTATGATGAAGGCAATAACTATTCATACAAAGACGTTTTAGTAATTTATTTATTTAAAAAGCACTTATTGAAAGCCTTCAAAATGCCAAGCACTGTTACTCATTTCAAAATCAGGTGTATAAATTAGACATGTCAGCCAATCACAAACTATTTACTTTTTTCTTATACTAAAAAAACCCATGATGGCTACAGGTTCAAATGAGAACCAACAATCAATGGCCCTCAGTCACCACCTTTCAGCATCAAGATCACAGAGATCTATCTTGTTACTCAATTTGGGTTTCCACATGAAGCTAGAATTGGAGAGATAAAGAAAAGTCCAACAGTCCACACTCATGAACTAGACTAACTGTATCAAATCCCAGGCATGAATAATCCATGTTCAACATAACACAGATATCTAGTTCCTAGTTTATTAATAAATATAGTTCCAAGTGCGGCCTTCAACCAAATCCAAACTTCACAGAACAAATCCCTTTATTTAAAGGAGTGCAGCAGAGAAACATGAAGCTTTTCTTGCCTCCTTTAGTGCTTAAAAAAAACAATCTTGAAATCAGAAGGTCGTAGGTTCCCTACCCAAACATAAGGCAGAGACTAGCAGAATGGATTTTTTTTAAAACCTATACGCTGTCTTAAGAGTTACAATTTAGAATCAAAGGCACAATTAGACTGAAAGTAAATCATGGCAAAAAGATATGGTATGTAAACAATAACTATAAGAGAGCTGAAGCAAAGAGACTTCAAGACAAAAAAAATATTGAGATAAAGTGAAACATTTTATAACATTAAAAAGCTCAATTCGGTATGGAGAAATAATAATGATAAACATATATGCACTTAACAACAAAGTCCCAAAATATATAAACCTAAAACTGACAGAATTGAATAGAGAAAGAGATCATTCTACAATAATAGTTGGAAACATCAATACTCCACTCTAAATAATTGATAGAAAACTAGACAGATAATCCGCAAGAATATAGAAGAATTCAACAATGCTATCAACATGATCTGTCTGTTAGATAGCTAACAGATATCTAATAGACAGTTCAATGAACAACAGCATAATACACATTCTTTTAAAGCACACATGGAACATTCTCCACAATAGATCATATGCTAGACTATAAAACAAATCTTAATAAATTTAAAATGGTTGAAATCACACAATGTCCTCTGACCACAATGGAGTTAAAATAGAAATTTAGCATCAGAAAGAAATTTCAGAAATCCAAAAATACTTTGAAATTAAAGAACACATTTCTAAATAACCCATGGGTTAAAGAAGAAATTACAATGAAATTAAGGAGTATTTTGATCTGAGTAAAAATAAAAACACAACATATCAAAATGTAGGAGTTGCAGCCAAAGTGATGCTTAGAGAGAAATGGTTTTAGTGCCCATATGAGAAAAGAATAAAGGTCTCAAATTAGTAATCTAAGCTTTCACCTTAAAAATCTAGAATAATGAGAACAAACTAAACTGAAAGCAAGCATAAGGAAGAAAGTAATAAATATTAGTGCAAAAATTAAATAGAAAAAACAATAGAGAAAATCAATAAAACCAACATTCTTTTATACCCCCTTAATATTTTGAAATAAAAAAAACGCCCATCAGAAATGACAATTTAGTAGTTTAAAAATCAAAGAGACATAACTAAATCCATGGATTGGGATTTGAATTAGGGGGAAAAAAGCAGCTTAAAAAAAGACATTTTGGGGAAATTTTTTTAAAAAACTGTGTTTTTTAAACTTCCAAATTATCAAATTGCTGGTATTTTTTCTTGGGTGTGAGAATGGTAACATACTTATGTAGGAAAATGTCCTTAAAATTCTCAGGAGATAAAGCTGAAGAAGTTAGGGATGAAGCGATAATCTGCAACTTACTTTCAAATGATTTAGGAAAAGATATTACATATACACATGCATTTGAAGATAGCACAAAAGTGAAAAAAACGTTAATAGTTATTGAATCTAGATGGAGGGTATGCTGGTATGCATTGTGCCATTCTTACAACTTTTCTGTAGCTTTGACAATTTTCAAAATAAAATGTTTGGGTAAAAATATTCCAAGGTCCACATTCATTTGCTTTAAAATAGACCTTAAAGAATCTCTACTTAACAGGTAAGCAAGTTGCACTAGTAAAATGATGCTATGTTACCCTTTTTATTTTCTCCATCTCTCACGCAGTACCCAGCCGCACTAGATTTCCTTCAGTATTTCAAATAAGCCATGTGCCTGCCTATCCCAGACCTTTGCTTTTTCCCCTCAGTTTCTTCTCCTCACTGGCTTCTCTCACAATACTCCATATCTTTCCTTCAAGTGCTTACCAAAACTGCAACAACTTGTTCAATTATATGTTTCACCATTTGTCTCCCTCTAAAGATTATAAGATCAATGAGGGTGAGGACTTTTTCACCACCATATCCCTAGTCCTACTGCGGTGCTGGCACATAGTAGGCACCCAATAAATCTTTTTAAGAGAATGAATCAGTGAATTTGTTTAGTGGGTCCACCAATGTGTCTTCCACTATCACAGATCTCACTATTGTTAGGAAAGCACCACTTTATTTTAGAGTAAGTTTGTCTCTAAGGAACAGTTACTATTTTAGATTCAGGTCTGCTGATGTTCCCTGGAGGACTCTGCCAGCCTATTTCTCCGTATCTCCATAAGGGACCTAGGTTTTGGGGTAAGGAGAAAATCAGACAGAATGAGCACACAGTCATTTGGGGGGAAATATGTGAAGAGCATGATAAATCAGTCAAGGATGAGGCAGAAAGCATATTGAAAAGGCTCATCTGATGGATCGTACTAGAGCTTACTACAGCATCTGGCATACTGTGGATGTGGCAGGGTGATTAAGAAAGTAACTTCTGATTTGTTTTCTGGTTTTGCTGCTGTCAATCATTGAGGAGTGAAAGTTATTTTTTTCCTCTCCCAGGGAGGTAGCCAGATATCTCAGATACTAAAATCTAGACCTTTTCATTTCATGGAACAGTTAATAAGTGTTTGCGTTTCTGAAAAAAGAAACTGCAAATTGGAATCTACTGACATGAAAACAATGCCCCGAAACAGGCATTTTCTGTTAAAAGAATAGGTTTATTAAGGAAATTAACTAGACTCGGAAGAGAACGCAATGCAGGCTTTGTGCTTTTCTGGTTGAGGAAGGAAATCTAGAATGGAAATGTTTTTCCTTTGGGATGGGAGAGCAATGGGAGAGAGGGGGCATGAGTCACACGTGTTCACAGTGTCTGAGTGGCAGCCGCCAGATGAGTCTGCCCACTAGCACTTGGGAGGACAGAGCTGTAAGCCCTGCAGTGTGGCAATTCTGTGCATAGGACCTAGTAATCTGTGTTTAAGAAGCCGTCCAGATAAATCTTAAGTACATTCAAGTTTGAGAAGCACTAGTCTTTGGTATGTTTCCCCCTGGCATTTTAAAAAATTGTGTCTGTGTGCACTATTTTCTATTTTTTTTACTTTGTATTTATTTTATATTGATTTTATCTTTTAAAGGTATTTCCAAAAGAAAATACAAGATGCAATGTGATCAGAGCTCCACTTCTCTGAGACACTCTGGGCGCTGCCCTCTGCCATCTTGGCTAGCTCCCCTCAGGCTCCGGGATGGCTGCAGCAGCTCTAAATACCACATTCAGATACACAATCCCTAAAGGCAACTTCCAAAGTGTCTCTTTTGTAAGAATAAAAATCTATCTCCTTGAAACCCGTTAGAAGCCCTCCCTTGTATGTTATTGGCCAGAACTGCAGCACATTGCCACGTTCTAGGTGGTCAGAAACGGAGATAGGAACAGCACGAGGCTGGGACCACGTGACATTTACCATTGGAGATGGCTCTGGCTATGCATGGCTAATGGGGGGAGGGAATGCTGAACAAATCCCAGGTAGAAGGAAGAAAGAGACTGGATGTTTTGTAGACAACCAGTTGTGGCTGCCACATGTGTTTATACTGCTCTTCACGGGGTGAGCTATCAATTTTAGATGGAATTTGCTGGATTTTTGTTGTGACTGTTGAGGATTTAGCTTTATTACTTCTCACCACATTCTACCACTCTCCCAGTATTATAATATCATAAATTTTGGTTATAATAAAATGTAGTGGTTACATTATTATGACTGTGTAAATATTAGTTCCCAAGCCAGATTTTGCTTTATAATTGCATTTTCTTTCTCATTCAACTTTTTGCTTTTCCTGTAATGCACAGTTGCCTGAATATTTTTTGCAATTTGCTTTGTTTTTTATGACCCCTTTCTCCCATAGACCTGTCAAACAATAATAATTTTTCCCAACACTCACTGAAATGCATCAAACAATCTATCAGTTCACCCTTTTTTTTTTCCAAATCTCCCTCCTTTAACCCTTTATCCTTCTATTACACTCTGAACTGGTTGCTGCCTAACCCAGTGTGGTGTTGTCTTTTTGGGACTTCCTTTCTTCTTTTGTGCTGAAGCCCCAGTTTCCTCAATCCTTTTTTTTTTTCTTAGTTATTTCTTCATTTTTCTGCAGCACACATTCTTATAACATGATGATTATTTAGTTCCTGAATGCCTGAAATATTTTCATATTGCTTTTTTATGTTTTATTTGGAGAAATTTCAAATTTATAGAAGAGTTGTAAGAATAAGAATAATACATGAAACATGTACCCTTTACCCAGATTCACTTACTAACATTTTGCTCCATTTTCTTTAGCATTTGCTTTTTTCTTCCTTTCTCTCTCTCTCATGGATGGATGGATGGATGGATGGATGGATGATACAAGATAGATAATCATTTTTTCTAAAACATTTAGAAGTTGCACACATTATGGCCCATTACCCATAAATACTTCAGTGTATATATTTCCATAGAATATTCTCTTACATAATCATAATACGGTTATCAAGTTTAGTAAATTTAACATTAATTCAATGATTTTATCTATTGTCTAGATTCTAATGTTATAAATTGACCCAATAATGTCCTTTACAGCAGTTTATTTTTCCTCTAGTAGAAGATCCAGTCAGGTCAAGTATTGCATTTAGTTGTCATGTCTTTTTAGTCACCCTAAATCTGGAATAATTTTCTCAATTTTTGTCTTTTATGACAGTCACATTTTTTAATACAGAAACTTCTTTTTGAATAGAATGTACTCCATTTTGGGTTTTTCTGGTATATCTCATGGGTAGATTCAGATATTCATCTCTGGTTAGAATGCTCATAAGTGACATGATTTTCTGAGGTCATTACATACGGAGGACACAATTTCCATCTGTCCCTCATTGGTAGTGTTAATTTTGATCATCCAGTCAAGATGCTGCAGTTTCTAGAGTTACTGTGCTTTCTCTTGTAACCAATGACCTTTCCATGGGTAGACATTTAAGACTATACAGATATTTTTTCCTCATTAAATTTCCCTCTAGATAGAGCATACATTGATGATTCTTACCTGAAACAATCTTTATTATAATGGTTGCAAAATGATGATTTTCTGACTCTAGAACTCCCAGTACATTTATCAGTCAGCACATGGCATTCTACTTGCATTAATTTACTTTTGATGAATAATTTGTTTAGGGATGGAATTCTAGGTTGAAAATAACTGTCTTCAGAATTCTGAAGTCATTCCTTCACTATTTTTCAGCATCACATGTTGCTCTTGATAAGTCTGATGCCATTGTAAATCCAGTTCCTTGATGTGTGACTTTTTTCTTTATCCTTAGTGTTCTGACATTGTATAATAATGTGATGGGATAAGAAAAATTTTTGTCCTTTTCTCCTGGAGGACTTCCTCCCAGTTTTGTATCATCCTACTCCAATTTGAACTGGTTGTTGCCGAGGACAAGAGGTGCACAATTGTCTTCTTTCCCCTTTACTATTCTGTGAATATTGGATCATCCATTTCCTAGGCACTAAATCTTTCTCTTTTCTGGTTTGCTCCCTTGTTTTAATGACCCACACATTCTATAATACTGTGTCTCGAGCAGAATGTTAATACAAAAAAAAGCTGCTAAATAATACACAGAGACTATTTACAATCACCATACATGGCATAACTGTCTCCAGTGTCATTGGTCCAATAGCATCTACATAAACTTTTTTAAATGTACAAAGCAATACTATACATAATTTATATACTAACTCTGGAAAAATAATGGAGGGAAACAGATGGGAGAAAAACAAAAGAAAGCCCTGCTTTATCTGAAATATGTTATTTCTTTCATCTTTAAAAAATCTGTAGAAATATACTTTCAAAAAATCATGACTGTATCAATCATGTATGTACAAGGTATACATCAAAGTATTTTAAAGAGATTTAAAATGGAAATTTCCTAAATGTTCAATAAGACTGCTTATATAAACATTAATATAAATAAATCCATGCAATGTAATATTATACAGCCATTTAACATGATATTATAGATTATTTGTTGACTGGGACATGTCATGTTATTCTTCTAACTGAAAAAACAATTTATGATAGAAAACACATATAATTTGTATATGCATTTTTAAGTGTGATTGTGAGAGTGTGTTCATGTGTGCATTGACCAAAGTATTAAAAGTGGTGAAATTCAGGCACAGGTACTTTCCCAGGGAAGTTTTTTGCTCTAAGTATGTATTCCTTTCATAATTAGAAAATAATTTTTAAATTTATTATAATTAAAAAATTTTTTTTTATTTCAATAGATTTAGAAAGTACCAGTGTTTTTTGTTACATAGATGAATTACATAATTCTGAAGTTAGGGCTTCCAGTGTACCCATCACTAGAATAGTGTACATTGTACCTGATATGTAATTTTTTATCCCTCACCCCCCTTCAATTTCAAAGCTTATTCATACAATCAAGAGGTCGAAAATGGGCACTCTATGCAAATGATGTAGACACCTCTGCTAAGGTATTTGTAAAACAACTAAGCATCTTGTTTATGGAAAATGAGAGATTTGAGAAGTACAACAAAATTGCTCTGTTCCAAGCACACAGCAGCCATAAAGAGAAACTTCTTTCTCAATAACAGGCATAATTTGGCTTCAGATTTCTGCTGCCTATATAGTTGACACTCATTATTTACACTTTTACAATCTAATAGACATCACTCCTTCCTTAGTTAACCAATTTGCTAGTAGTCACTGAAGAACAAATACCAACTAAACTGCTAAGACTGCTTGCAAAACAAGAGCAAAGAAGAAAAACCTACTCCACGCAATTATTTGAGACACTGAATAACACCTGCTATACTTGAGACTATACTTGAGACTGTAACTGTTAGAAAGTTAACATCGGAGCTGAGAGTAGGCATCAAAATACCTCAGCTCTGTCCCCAACCACTGCAACCATCATTTCCTATCTCTGGAGTCTCATTTCTGAAACAAAAAAAATCCAACCTCCAATGCCCTGTGCTTAAATATCAAATGGAAATGGTACTGGAGAAGTATACGTTTTTATCCTTATTAAAATCCAAGGTGATTTTGTGGAGGTAGCAAAATGGAATAGATTGGAACTTTTGGGCCAAGTGAAATTTCCTGTAACACCACAAATCCATTGCAACTAGTAAGTAAATCAGTAGAAATGAAATGTAACATTGGTTACTGGGTCACTTAATAGAAAGACATGAGCCAGCCTTACAATTGGTCTCCATGTAATAAAGTTGTCAAAATTTTTTCTTTAAGCAATATATTTAATCATCTGGCTTTTAACACGATATGACTTTTACATTAAAGCAAGCTGTATAACTTTTCTTGACAGCCATGAAATAAGATATTAATACTAATGTAATTTATGGAGATGTTAAGAGACCAAATTTTGTAAAGAACACGAATAACTCAGATATTGCAGGTTCAGTTCCAGACCACCGAAATAAAGCAAGTACCACAGTAAAGGTTGTCACACAGAATTTGTGGTCTCCCAGTGCATATCAAAGTTATATTTACATTATACTGTAATCTATTAAGCGTGCAACAGCATTATATCTAAAAAAGAAGGTACATAACTGAATTTAAAAATACTTTATTACTAAAAAATGCTAACAATCACCTGAGCCTTCAGCAAGTCGTAATGTTGTTGCTGGTGGAGGGCCTTGCCTCTATGTTGACAGCTGCTGACTGATCAGGATAGTGGTGACTGAAGGTTGGGGGGCGATAGCAATTTCTTAAAATAAGACAACAATTTAGTTTGCCAAATTGATCGATTCTACCTTTCATGAAAAATTTCTCTGTAGCATGCAATGCTGTTTGACAGCCCAGTCTACCCTCAGTAAAACTTCTTTCAAAGTTGAGGTCATTCCTCTCAAACTCTGCCACTGCTTTATCAACTAAGTTTATGGCATTTTCCAAATCCTTTGTTGTCGTTCCAACAATGTTCACCACATCTTCACCAGGAGTAGATTCCACCTCAAGAAACCACTTTCTTTGCTCATCTGTAATAAGCAACTCCTCAACCATTGAAGTTTGATCATGAGATTATAGCAATTCAGTCACATCTTCAGGTTACACTTGTTATTTCTACCACATCTGCAGTGACTTCCTCAACTGAACCCTTGAACCCCTCAAAGTTATCCATGAGGGCTAGAATCTACTTCTTCCAAACCTGTTTAATGTTGATAATTTGACCTCCTCCCATGAATCATGAATGTTCTTAATGGCATCTAAAATAGTAATTCCAGGCCGGGTGCTCATGCCTATAATCCCAGCACATTGGAAGGCCAAGGTGGTAGGATCGCTTTAGCCCAGGACTTGAAGACCAGATTGGGCAACATAGCAAGACCCCATCTCTATAAAAAACAGAAAAATTAGCCAGGTGTGGTGGCTCATGCCTTGTAGTTCCAGCTACTCAGGAGGCTGAGGTGGGAGGATCACTTGGGTTCAGCAGTTTGAGGTTGCAGTGAGCTGTGATCATGCCACTACACTCCTGCCTGGGCAACAAGCAAGACCCAGTCTCTAAAAAACTAATAAAATAATAAAGTAAAATAAAATAAAATAAAAAATGGTAAATGCTTTCCAGGTTTTCAGTTGTAAGAATTACCAAAATGTGACACAGAAACATGAATTGAGCGCATGCTGTTGGAAAAATGACACTGATAGACTTGTTCAACGCAGGGTTGCCAAAAATCTTCAATTTGTAAAAACACGGTATCTGCAAAGTGCAATAAAGTGAAGCACAATAAAATAAGGTATGCTTTGATAATCATTAATTCAAGATATTTTAGAAACAAATACCCGTCTTCAGACCAGAAGTAGGTGGCAAAGGTGGAGGGTGTTGGAAAATTTGTGGACAGTATTTGGGACTGAGTTCCTAGGATTTGGTACAGGATGACAGAAGTAGCAGGAAAGAGAGAAGACAGGAAAGAGATACAAATACCTTTTACATTTTCTCAGCTGTGCCACTACTTGATCTTTCTATACCTTCTCTATAATTTTGTATAAAATGTGTATATTCCTAACAGTGCATTGTTTTAGATTTTTAAAATTTCTACAAAGCATATTACAGCATTTTCTTTTTTTTTGAAACTTAGGGGGTTTTTTTTGATTTTTGCTTTGCTTTGCTCATTTTGATGATTATATATAATCTCTGGTAGCACAAAACCCTCCCCCTTCATCTTCAAAATTGTCTTAGCTTTTCTTTGTCCTTTACCCTTCTGTATAAATTTTACAATCAGCTTGTTAAGTCTCTCTCTCTCTCTCTCTCTCACTCACACACACACACACACAGGCATGTACACAAACCCCTTTGGAATTTTGGACATTGCTTTTAGTTTATAAATTCACTAGACAAAAATTAAAATCATGATGATATGGATCTTCCCTACCCACGAATATAGTGCATCCTTCAGTCATTTAGGCCATCTTCAATGCCTATAATAGATATCTGATCATTTATATCTACCCAAAATATCTTGAAATCCCTTCCTAATTTTAGGACTTCTGTACATTAAAACTCACTTTCCTAGCTAACATCCAAACACTGTATTTTCCAGAAGCCCCTGCCAATTGGACATATACATACAACTAACTTCCACTGAACAGGTACACC
>CAUYSK010095856.1:0-13629 GCA_963575035.1 Avahi laniger | reverse complement strand
GCTCAAGCCTGCAATCCTAGCTCTCTGGGAGGCCGAGGCGGGCGGATTGTTTGAGCTCAGGAGTTCGAAACCAGCCTGAGCAAGAGCGAGACCCCGTTTCTACTAAAAATTAGAAAGAAATTAATTGGACAACTAAAAATACATAGAAAAAATCAGCCGGGCATGGTGGCGCATGCCTGTAGTCCCAGCTATTCGGGAGGCTGAGGCAGGAGGATCGCTTGAGCCCAGGAGTTTGAGGTTGCTGTGAGCTAGGCTGATGCCACAGCACTCTAGCCCGGGCAACACAGTGAGACTCTGTCTCAAAAAAAAAAAAAATCTTTGCCAATTAACATGAATGATGATGAATAAGAGTACTTGTTTTCCATTCCTTTTATTTCTCACAGACTCACTGTTTGTTTTAGGTGTATCTTTTATAGACCATAGCCCTGGATAACAGGACTTAGAAACAGCACGCAAATAGACAGAGAGTCTCTGTCTTTTGCATGTCCCTGATGACTAATGACGTTGATCACCTTTTCATATGCTTATTGGCAAATGAAATTTCTGTTCAAGTGTTTTGCCCTTTAAAAAAATGAAGCTTTGTGTCTTTTGTATTTTGGTCTATGATCCACTTAAAATTAATTTTTGTATATGGAGTAAAGTAGAACTGAAGGTTCTTTTATATTTTTTTCCCCTGTTTGGGTATTGAATTGTTCCAGCATCATTTGCTAAAAATTCTTCTCTTTTTGCATTGCATTGACTTGACACCTTTGTTAAAAATAAGTGGATTGAATATGTGTGGGTCTATTCCTGTACTCTGTTCTGTTCCATTGATCTATTTGTCCATCTTTACTTTGAGTCTTTGTCTTTTAATTGGAGTTTATTGATGCAGTTTGTTGACTCCTTCTATGTATCCTAATTTCTTTAATCAGGCCACATCTTTCTCGGTAACAGCAAGGGATAAGAAAAGCAAACAAGGCAGCGAGCTGTCCGAGTGCTAGGAAGCTAATTCACAAAGCTGTCAGAAAGAGCCCTGCTTTTCCTCGCGCTGGTGTTTCCTTCCGCTGATCAATGCTCATCAGGTCAAAGAGTAAGGCAACATGGATTGAATCAACATTTTCTAGCTAAGTTATGACCATGTCTGGGAAAAATAAAAATAGGGCTGCTATAGCCAAGAATTTCCTGAGCTTCAAGCTTCAGCCTGATCCCTTGAATTTATACCCCAAAGCCCAGCCCTCACTCTTATGCTGAGTCCACTATTCAAACCCACCCTCCCAAACTGCTCCCCAGACCTTCTGCCAAGGTAGAATTGGCTAGACCATATGATGGTCTGCCTGTAATTACTGTTCACTGTGCTCACTTCATTTGCATGAGACTTTGCTGATTACAGCATCACTCTCAAGAGGAGACCTTTTGTACTAGTTTGCTAGGACTACCACACAAACTACCATAGATTGGGTGGCTCAAACAACAGAAATTTGTTTTTTCACAATTCTAGAGGCTAGAAGCCCGAGATCAAGGAGTCTTAATGGTTGGTTCCTTCTGAGGTCTCTCTCCTTGACTTGTAGGTGGCCATCTTTTCCCTGTGTCTTCGCAGGGTCTTCCCCCAGGGCACATCTGTGTCCAAATGTCCTCTTCTCAGCAGGGCACCATTTATATTGCATTAGGGGGAACCCTAATGACCTCATTTTAACTTATTTATCTCTTCAAAGACCTTATCTTTAAATACAGTCACATTCTGAGGTACCAGGGGTAGGGCTTGAACGTGTGAACTTTTGGGGGTCACAGCTGACCCTGGCCCTATTGAGTCACAGCTGGACTCCCTGTGGTACCTGGCTGGACTTCGGCTATGGTTTGGGCTCACCTGGCTCCTGTGGTCCCAGAATATACAACTCCATGCTCTCTCTTCTTCTCAAGTCTTTTTCTCCCAGGGTCCTCCCTGAATTCACAACTTGATTTTATTGCTATTAACATGATATGCAGAATATATCCAAACCTTTTACCAAACCCTTTGTAAATCTGTTTCTTAAAATGAGTATGTTTCTTTCCTTCAATACAATAGATTTAGCTCCTGATCAATTGCCTCCTGAGAGTTCTGTATTGTGTTTTTGCCATGACGTTTTCTGTTTACCACACTTGCTTGTGCTCTGCCTCGCTTCCTCATCCTCCTGCAGACTGCTGCACTGATTGAATTTCTTTGGTTCATTTTTTTCCATATTGGGTTTTAGAAATTATAGAGCCTATTCCATTCTTCAGTGGTTGCCTAATATTTTAACACATTAAAAATCATTATTAAATTAGAGCACATATATTTTTAAAAAACCAACAAAAGTAAGTATCACAGAAAAGCATAACAAGAAAAGCAAGTCTTTCAGACTTCTCACCTCTTGTTCCACTCCCCAGAATAATCTACTTTTTAACCATTTCTCTTTTTAATTATTCTGGTTGTTACCTCCATAACTTAATAATATTTCTTCATTTTAAAATTTATTATAGTAATATATAGACAATCTTTACTCATGCTCTCTTTTGTAAGTTAAGGGATGTCCTTACTTAAAATCCCATCCCCAAATTTAACTACTTACTTTATTTGTAGTTCTTCTAGGAATTACTCCTATACATTAAATACGATCTTTAAATTTTTATTTCTTGTTCCATGTCAATTTCTCTTGATACTGTCAAAGATGTGGGAATTAATATTCCTACACTTTTCTGCGTGTTTCCTCCTTCTCTCTGTCTTCCAACTTCTGTACGTTGCAAAGTTTGTGACATTTATGTTTTGTTAATAGGTTTAGAACAGAAATTGAAAATGAATACACTACCTTCAGTATTATGATAATATAAATGTTTTCCATTGCAGAGGCAAGTAATATCATTGGACGTGTAGAAAATAAAATTTGATTTTATGTTGTTAAAATTGTGTTTTTTTTAATTTCAGCATATTATGTATATTGCCCTTGTCCCCACCATTCCGAGTCAGAGCTTCAAGCGTGCCCATCCCCCAGATGGTGCACATCACACTCATTATGTATGTATATAACCATCTCCTTCCCTGCCATCTGCCCGACACCCGATGAGTGTTATTACTATATGTACACTTAGGTGTTGACCAGTTAAAACCAATTTGATGGTGAGTACATGTGGTGCTTATTTTTCCATTATTGGGATACTTCACTTAGTAGAATGGGTTGCAGCTCTATCCAGGATAATACAAGAGATGCTATATCATCATTGTTTCTTGCAGCTGAATAGTACTCCATTGTATACATATATCACATTTTATTAATCCACTCATGTATTGATGGGCACTTGGGTTGTTTCCACATCTTTGCAATTGTGAATTGTGCTGCTATAAATATTTGAATGCAGATGTATTTTTTATAGAATGTCTTTTGTTCTTTTGGGTAGATGTCCACTAATGGGATTGCTGGATCAAATGGTAGTTCTACTTGTATCTCTTTGAGGTATCTCCATATTGCTTTCTGCAGAGGTTGTACTACTTTGCAGTCCCACCAGCAGTGTATGAGTGTTCCTATCTCTCTGCATCCATGCCAACATTTATTGTTTTGGGACTTTTTGATAAAGGCCATTCTCACTGGAGATAAGTGGTATCTCATTGTTCTTGAAGATGAGTGTTCTATGGCATCAAAATGAAATGGATTATCTTTTGTTAGAATCCATCAATTGTTCAAAATCACTCTATACTTTAGCAGTCTAGTTAGCTTATATTTGGAGCCTAACATTCTTATATAGGTTTTATTTGGTCCTGAAATGTTTATTTTATTTTTTGGTCTTAACCCAAGAAGTGTCTTCATGATTTTTTTAAGAGCAATCATGTTTGTAGCCAAGATTTCTAACTTCACTGTCTTTTAAGTGGAGTCTTCTTTATATTTAAGGACTTACAGAGTGGAATCATAGACATTGGAGACTTGGAAAGGTGGGAGCATGGGAGGAGGCTGAGAAATTACCTAATGTATACAATGTGCACTATTCGGGTGATGGTTGCACAAAAAACCCAGACTCCACCACTGTACAATATATCAGTCTAATAAAACTGCACTTGTACCCCCTAAATCTATAAAAATGAAAAAGAAAAAAAAAGGACATCTAACCCAGAGCCCTCTGACTCTCTGCTTGGATATAAACTAGTTGCCTTCTGGACTTGCTGTGCAAATACCCTGTGGACTCCTTTCCTTGTATCCCTAGGTTGCCTTCATTATATCTTAGATCCCATATTTTCCTCTTTTTTGATTTTTTTTCAGAATGGGGTTATGAGAGGTCAATTTTCTGAATCTTTAAACATCTGAAAAATTATTTTATTACATTTTATGCATAGGTTGGATATTCATGGATTTATATTTCTTCATCTTGGGGAAAAATTTCTCCTCTTATTTCTTTTAATTTTTTAACCTCTTCATTTTCTCCCTCTCTTTCTTCTGGAGGTACACAGACAGATGGTGGAACCTCTGTATTTATTTTCTATTTCTCCAAACTTTTACCTCAGACTTTCCAACTTTTTGCTCTTTCGTGAAGAAGCTTTTAGCTTGATCTTTCAGATCATAAATTCAGACTTCAACTCCATTATGTCATGTTGTTCATATACTGAGGTGTCTTTTACATTAGAATGAACAGGTTTTTTAAATTTCCAGGTAATTAAGTTATTTATTTTTCTTAACTTTTTAATGCATATGATTTCTTATTGATATTTCTGAAAATATCAATTATACAATTTTAATGTTTTTGGCACTGGTTTTCTTCATAGGTTGGACTAGAGCTAGAATTCTAGATTCTGCATAATTTTTTCCCTCAGAACTTTGTAGACATGGCTTCTCTCCCTTCTGATACTCAATGTTAAGAAGTCTAATGATATAATTATTTTCTCTCTGTGGGTGACTGGTTTTATACTTTTTATTTCTTGGAGCCTCTTTGTTATTCTTTTTGTTAACTGAAAGGTAAGCCCACCTTCATGCATCACCAAATATTTGGAAAATAACATTATTAAAAGGCAGGTAATGGATTCTAATAGTAATGGGTTGTAATCTGTAGAATAAAATGAAAATCCACGAGTCTGTATAGATTTAAGTAAATATATGAATAAGTAAAAAAATAAATAAGGTCAAGGGGCTGGGTGCAGTGGCTCATGCCTGTATTCCTAGCACTCTGGGAGGCTGAGGCAGGAGGGTCGCTTAAGTTCAGGAGCTTGAGACCAGCTTGAGCAAGAGTGAGACCCCATCTCTACTAAAAATAGAAAAATTAGCTGGGTGTGGTGGCACATGCCTGTAGTCCCAGCTACTTGGGAGGCTGAGGCAGGACGATCCTTGAACCCAAGAGTCTGAGGTTGCAGGGAGCTTTGATGATGCCACTGCACTCTAGCCTGGGCGACAGAGTGAGACTGTCTAAAAACAAAAAAGAAGGGAAACCTTTTGCTTACAGCAGAACTCCAATTAGTAAATATAGAAGCCATGAAAGAATTAGAAAATCACCTCTTGGCAATAACCATAGTAACAATTATTTCAGGAAAAAATCTTCAATGGATGCTAAAACCATTAAGTAAATGTATGATTAAAACCAGAACATTTACATAATCTCAGAGTATCTCCCAAGAGGAAATTTATTATTTACAAAAGGAAAAATAGCAATTTGACAGTGGAGAAACCTGGCAGGCATTTTCTTAGCCTAACGATCTTATGTCTTTCTTTCGGCATTGTACCTACTGTAAGCCCCACAAGCACAAGGATCTATTTCTGTCTTATTCATTCCTGTACCTTCAGCACCTGGAATAATGTTGGACACATAGTAGGTGCTCAAAAAATATTTTTGGACTGGATATACATATTCATAAGTTCAACTTCATTGATTGTATTATTTACCATATTATTTATATCCTTGCTTATTTATATTTGTATTATTTATATCCTTGCTTAGATTTTGTCTACTTGATCTGTCATGGGCTAAGAAAATTGAGTGACTATTTACTGCTATTGTGTTTTTGCCTAATGCTCCTTGTAGTTTCTGTTTTTGCTGTAAGCATAGTGAGAGCATGTTATTCGGTACGTAAATATTTATGATGGTTAGATTTTCACGTGAGTTGTACGTTTGTCATCATGATCAAAAATCCCTTCTCTTTGCTTAGTACTTTCTTCTTTTAGTCAACCTAATCACACAATAATAATGTAAGTTTGTGCTTTCATTTTGGGTTTGTTATTATTTTTTTTAGTGCTATCAGTCGTTGCTTATTCTTTTCCTTCAGTCAATAAGTTTTCCTAAGTTTGTCTCTGCTGTCTTCTACCTTGTTGTTCACGGTATCCAGGGGAGACATGACTATCTGGGGACAGTTTCTGTCAGCCATAACAGAATAATTTTCTCGTTTCTTCTCTACCCCTCAAACTTCCATTTTAGCTTGTGAAATATTCCTGAATTTCTCAGGTAGAGTTAGTCTCTCCATCTGCTCTGTACGTACACTTTGTGTGTTTTTCTAGAACAGACTTTACCATATTTATCACATGATATTTTAATTATTTCTTTAATAAAAGTTGTTTCATCCTCTGTACTTTGAACTCCCTGAGGCCAAGGATGTGACAATAATCTGTATATTGGCTTCTGCCTACAAATCGCCTCAGTTTTCACCTTGTGATAAAGTTACAATAGGACTTACTATTTTTTCACGTGCCTTGGAAAGAAAAACACACTCCCTAAGCACTAGGGAGCAATTAGATCTTATGGAAGATTTTGCAGAGAAGTGATGGAAAGTCTTATACGACACTCTCATACAACACACAACTTCAAAATACCTTTCTTCAAGGTGTCTCTTAGCCTGTTTTTCTTTGGCTGAAGCTTACGGCATGGTGGGCTCCAGCCACCTCCACTCCCTCACCTTCCCCAAGAATTGTCTTCTCGTTCCCTATCTCAGATTTCTTCTGGCTTTTATATCCAAACTTGAAAACTACCAACATCTATTAATACTGCCTTCCAGTTTGCCAGAGACCAGAATATAAAGATAAAAATAGTTTGCTATTAGCAAACCAAAAAATGTCCTTCAGTTATCATCTTCTTTAAAGTGGGGGGAGCTTAAAACTAATGACTCTTGAGAGGGGTCACATGTGTCCCTTTGGTGGCTCTTCACAGTGCACAGTGTTTACAAGAGAGGTCACATTCCCAGGTTTATGGATCCTTGGCAAAACCCCTTGAGGTATTTTTAACCCCAAAGAAACCAAAACTGTAAGGTTGAGGGATTTGCTTAAACCACCTCCATGTCAGTGGGAAAGGCGGGACTAGAATTCAGGTCTTTTGAGTTCAACTTCAGTGCTATTTATTTTCTTTTTAGTGAGCACATGTATTACTTTGTTTTGTGCTCCTATAACAGAATACTTGAAACTGGGTAACTTATAATGAACAGAAATTTATTAGCTCACAGTTATGAAGGCTGGGAAGTCCAAGACCAAGGCGCCAGCATCTGGGGGGAGCCTTCTTGCTGGGTCATCACATGGGAGAAGGTGGAAGGGCAAAAGCACAGGAGTGTGAACCCATCCCTTTAAGCCCCTTTACATCAGCATTAATCTATTCATGAGGGTCAATCCTTCATGACTTGAACACCCCCCTCCCCACTTAGGCCCCACCTCCTAACACTGTTGCATTGGAGATTAAGTTTCCAGCACATGAATTCTGGGGGACACATGCCAACCATAGCAGCACACATTCTCAGGCTATAAAACTCCAATGCGCTAACATGTCACCATTTATTTTTATAACCCAGGTTAATCTCTGTTGTGGGTCCCATTGTGCGGAATGTAATCCTAGTCAATTTGAGCTAAACTCCCTCAACTCAAGCTTTTCTTAGTCAATTCAGATTAGATTCCCTCAATCTCATGTTTTCTCTCTCCCCTTGCGTCTGTATTCCAGGGGGGCTTATAAGTTCCACAGCACTGGAGTAACTCTCGTCTGTCCCCTCTGGCATCCACCAAGATGGCCCATGCTTATTGGCCCCCAAGTTTACTTTATGCTGTCCTTGGCTGAATGCAGGGCCTACTTAGATCCACCAGCCATCCCTCAGCTCCCCATGGATCTGTCCTGGGAGAAGATAGGGGCAGGGGAGAGTAGGAAACTTCAGATGGTCTCCTGAACCCATTGGGTTGAAAGTCTCTGGCCTTCTCAATCTAGGCCGACCACCTGACTATTCTACTGTTGCTGCCTGAGGTGGTGGCATGGGTGATAAGCCTGGCGTGTGTGGCCGCTGTGAGGCTTGTAAAAAGTGAATGTAAAAAATTCTGCCTCTTACTCTTAGACTTCACCCACAAAGCACCCACATAAATCTCATCTACTTTCGGTTTTCCGAGTTGACCTGGAGTTCTGTCTTTCATGTTCCTTTCCCCCAAGGCTCAGCCTGGGACAGGTGGGACGGGTGCAGTCCCCTTCTTTAAGGACAAGAATTAGCAACTAACTCTTGCTTTCTCTCAGACTCTACACCCTCCTCTCTGAGTCCGCAGGAGCTTTACCTCCCCAGAGGACAGGAGAACACGATGCCTGATGCTCTAGCTCTATGGTCCATGGCCTGAACTGATGCTCTGAGTTCTTCAGGGCCTTGGCTGTTGATATCTCAAGCCGAGGCCTTGGAGACTCAGAAAACTTCTCTCTCAAATGATTCCCTCTGCTGTGAGTTTCAGCGTCTATTCCTAAAACTAAAAATCTGAGCATCATTGCTCTTCTTTCTCTTTGCATTTGTGCTTTAACAATTCAACCCCAAGGGCAGGGTATAGAAAGCTTCGTTGCTTCCTGGGTGGGGAGACTGGACAGGGAAGCAGGAGACACTGAGAAGCATAGAGTAAAACCAGACTATACTACCCACGATGTACAGCATGATGTGGGCCCACGGTCTAGGATCCTGGCCTCCTCCTATCCCATTGTCAAAGGCAGCGAAATCTGTCATATCCAAAACCAGAGAGTCACTTATGTGCCTGTGATGAAGATTCAGGGCAGGGCAGGAGGCACCATGAGCGGGAATCTGGGAGTGATGACAATTCATGACTTTGCATCCTTGATTTGCTACTTAAAATTTGTGTGACTTTGAGCAAGTCATCCACCCTCTTTGCACTTCAGTTACATTGAAGTGAGGTTGGAAGTTTCCGCCTCTCATCCTGGTTGTACCATGCACTGGTAATGAGACTAAGCGCAAGTTCTACAACCCCCCGAGTCTCAATTCTTTCCTTTGCAAAATGGGCCCACGCTACTCACCCCACAGGCATTTGCAGAGGATCAAGTGAGCAACTGGGTGAATATTTGAGACCTTCAAATAGTGTAATGTAATTTTGCCTTTTCCAGAAGGTCATGTAATTGGAATCATGCAATAGGTAGCTTTTTCAGATTTTCAGGCAATAAAAACGTCAGTGGTTGCCAGGGATGGGAGGGGGGTAGGGATGAACAGGTGGAGCACAGAGGGTTTTTAGGGCAGTGAAAATACTCTGTATCATAATATAATGGTGGATACGTGGCATTATACATTTGTTCAAACCCACAGAATATGCAACACCGAGAGTGAACTCTAATATAAACTGTGAACTTTGGGTGATAATGATGTGTCAGTGTAAGTTCA
The DNA here is from genome assembly GCA_963575035.1 of Avahi laniger. Taxonomy (NCBI): domain Eukaryota; kingdom Metazoa; phylum Chordata; class Mammalia; order Primates; family Indriidae; genus Avahi; species Avahi laniger. The sequence goes on along the minus strand of CAUYSK010095856.1, from coordinate 4,064 downwards.
TCAGTTGTATCAATGGTTCTACTCTGGTTGAGGATATTGAAAATGGGGGAGTTTATACATGTGTTTATACATGTCCATTTTCAATATATGAGAAATCTTTGTATTTTCTTCTCAGTTTTGCTATGACCCTAAAACAGCTCTAAAAAATGAAGTCTTTAAAAAATATAAAAAGTGTAATATATGGATGGAAATGAATATATGAAGATTTGGGAGATATCATTTCCTCCTATTCTGTCTCTTAAGGTCTTCTCAGGACAGTCAAGCTTACTAGCAAGGAAACGGGGCATTTTGGTAACTGGTTATCTGTTTTCTACTGGGACAGTGGCCTGTCTTCCTCAGGGGATACCTGTAGGTGCTAACCCAAAACTTAACAGCAGAGGGCAGCCAGTGCCCAGATATGATGTTACTCTCTTGCAGTCTCCAGCAAGCTCTAAGAATGCAGAGGCCAGAGATTATGATAAAAATGCATGTAGAGTCCATTAATATCGGAATCTGGAACGCAGCTCAGCATTGCTATTTGGTTTTGAGCTATATATTTATTTAAAACTATTGTTCTGAAAGAACACAGACACATGTTTAAGAAAATTAGAATTGTACGAGAATTTACAAAAGACCCTACACAATCAATCTGACTTCCCTTTCACCTTTCTGACTTCGTTTTTTGTACTCTCCCCGGGCTCCAGCCCACCCTTGGAACGTCTCTTCTTGCTGTTTCCTTGCCCTGGAAGACTCTTCCCCAGATAGCAATGAGGTTCATTTCCTCACCTCCTTCAGATCTTTATTTAGCTATCTCCTTCTTATAGAGGTTTTGTCTGACCTTCTCATTTAATATTACAACCCCTCTCTACACTCCCTACCTGCATTTGAAAGGTATCTGGAACATAGTGTTATATATTATTATTACTTTTCTTCAGGGCACTTATCATGCTATAATAGACAACCTATTATACTCAGTAATTAAAAAAATTCTGGCCAGGTGCAGTGGCTCATGCCTATAACCCCAGCACTTTGGGAGGCTGAGGCAGGAGGATCTCTTGAGGCCAGGAGTTTGAGACCAGCCTGGGCAACATAGCAAGACCTTGTCTCTGCAAAAAAATAAAAAAGTTAGCCAGGCATGGTCACACATGACTGTAGTCCTAGCTACTTGGAAGACTGAGGCTGGAGGATCACCTGAGCCCAGGAATTCAAGGCTACAGTGAGCTATAATTGCACCACTGCACTCTGCCTGGGTGACAGAACAAGAGCCTATCTCAAGAAAAAAAAAAGAAGAAGAAAGAAAAAATTCTCTTTCCCCTTTTCTCCTAGAATGTAAGCTTCATGAGGGAAGAAATATTTTTCATTTCTTTTTCCATCCTACCATCACCAGTGCCTAGATAATCCTAATATACAATAGTAGGGGCTTAATATGTATTTGTCAAATGAAGCCACATCACAGCTCTACTTATGAGAGACACTGACCCTTATAAGAATATGATGAAATGAATTGGCATCTTTTATTAGCTCATGCTTCTGGGATCTGGCAATTTGGAATGGGCTTTGCTGGGTGGCTTTTCTGGTCTAGGCCAGGCTTGGCTGATCTCAGCTGGGCTCGCTCATGCCTATACGGTCAGCTGACAGGTCCACTGAGGCAACTTAAATTTCCTCCATCCTATAGCAGGCTTGCTTGGGCTTATCCACACAGTGGCCTCAGGCTTCCAACCACAGCAAGAGAGGCTGTTCCCAATGTGCAAATGCTATTCAAGCCTCTGCTTGTGCACATTTACTGTCATCCCATTGACCTACACAAGTCCTATGACTAACCCAGATTCACGGAGAGGGGCTGCTAAGTCACATTGCAAAGGGGAGTGTGTAAAATAAGAGAAGCATTTCAGGATATTTTTGCAATCTATCACAATAAATATTAATATAATTCAATTGCTCCTTAAAAAGATAATAAAATTCCACCAAAAGCATAGTAAGGTTCCCATTTCTTCACCCCATTATGGACTGTGTATTACCACATTAAAAAATCTTCACTAATCATATAGGTGAAAAGTAGCGTCTTACTTGCTCAGAGAACTTAAAAGACATCCCCAAAGTTTAAAGCTGGTTAGAAGCATAGCTTGACCTCAAAATGCAGGATCTCACGTGGCATTTCTTGCTGTGGGCAGGGTGTCAGGCCATGTCCTTGACTCAGGGCTGGGCCCTGTGACTTGCTTTGGCCAAGGTGGCATCAGTAGATGTGAAACAAGCAGAGGCTGGACATCGGCTTGCATGCTGGTGCTTGCTGTCTCTTGCACCTCTGCCATCACCACGAGAACATGCCCAGACTAGTGTCCTGGAGAACGAGACACACTTGGAGTGGAGTTGAAGCAGTGCAGTCACCCAGCAGAGATGATGAGCTGATGGCCAGCTGATACCCAGACACAGGAGCAGGCCGGCCAGGATCAGCAGAACCACCCGGCTGACCTCAGCTGCACCCCCAGATGTTGTACATTGATTGCACTCATCTCACTGGTCTCCCTGGAGGACCTTTGAGTTTAGAGCAGAGAACTATGGGGTCCCACGATTTTAGACTACAGAGGAGCCTAAGTATATCCCACAGTTCCCAGGCCCCAGGGAGCCCCTGTCTCTGTGCATTACCTGGACCTATGGGTTTGGACTCTCTGCCAAGGTATTCTCTACAAAGCTGGTCATCCCTTCCTGATCTCTTGTAGTTTCCCTAGAGAGGAGAGCTCTGATGGTAAGGAGGCTGTTTGGCTGGGTTAGAAAAGTCTTCATAATTGTCAACAAGCCAGCCAGGGCCACACCCTGACATCTGAAGGAAAGGGTCATGCATGGTGGGAAAGGAAGCTGGCTGCCACTGCCCAGAGCCTGCCTGAGACGAAGGATGGGAGGCCAGGCTGGCCGGGAAGGATGGAGATGTTTCTGTTTGGTAAGGCAGGGCATTTTCTCCCAGGGCACAGGGCTAGTGGAAACAGGGTCGGAACAAATCACTTTACATTTTCTCTCTCTTTTATTTTTTTCTTCTGACGAGAAATAACTTCTACTCCCAAGGCATGACAGACCAAGGAAATTGTATCAAGGCCATATTTATCCTCTGAAATTTTTTTTCCTTCAATTTTAATCTTCTTATAGGACACTGATTTTTCTGTGAATCTGATGGAAGGCACGAATCCATTCCCCAGAAAAAATAGTCACGAATACAAAATTTTACCTATAATATCAGGGATTTACAGTTTCTCTGAAACCCACTCCTGGAACCCAGATTAAGAGTGCTTCTTTAAGTTCCTTCTTCTGTGGGCACAGGTAGGCAAGCTGTATGTACTAAGAGGAGAATGATTTTTCTTCTTCGATGGTGACAATACTTCATGTAATATTTGTTCATCAACTAACAGCTTACAGAGCTTCCCTATGTATTCATTCATTCAGTTCTTGCAATATCCCTGTGCAGTGTTAGCTTATCTCCTTTGTGAAACAACCCTCTCTCCTTTCATGAGCCATCTCCTGGTTTCCTTCCTATGCCACTGGCCACTTCTTTTCAAAACTTCTTTTGCTGGATTCTTTTCCATTCCCCAATTTCCAAATGTAGTGTTCCTTAGAAGGTCTGATGCCTCTGGGTTCCACCCCCAGAGATTCTGATTTGGTGGTAGGGCCTGGACAGCAGGACTTTTTAAAAGCTCTTTAGGTAATCTGTTGAGCGGCCAGGATCAAGAACCACTGATCCATAGGCTGGTAACTCCTCCTTTTCAATCTCTATCTCAGATGTATCCTTTGGGCTCCAGAGAGCCTATTTGGTATTGTCATTGGTTGTCCCTTAGGAATTTCAATCTTTTTTTTTTTTTTTTTTTGAGACAGAGTCTCACTCTTTTGCCCAGGCTAGATGAGTGCCGTGGCATCAGCCTAGCTCACAGCAACCTCAAACTCCTGGGCTCAAGCAATCCTCCTGCCTCAGCCTCCCGAGTAGCTGGGACTACAGGCATACGCCACCATGCCCGGCTAATTTTTTCTATATATTTTTAGTTGTCCAATTAATTTCTTTCCAATTTTAGTAGAGACAGGGTCTTGCTCTTGTTCAGGCTGGT